>JAUCRC010000002.1:19815000-20027500 GCA_032399595.1 Tetragonula carbonaria
AAAACCCTGTTGCTGTACGAGTGCGAGAAACACCCGCACGAAGCGGAATGGGACGAGATCTGCATAGCGGATCGGATCAACGGGATTCTTCTGCAGCTGATCTCTTGTCTGCAGTGTCGCAGGTGTCCGCACTATTTCTTGCCGAATTTGGATCTGTTCAAGGGCAAGTCGCCCAGCGGCTTGGAAAACGCGGCCAAGCAAGTGTGGAGACTCACCAGGGAGTTGTTGACCAACAGCCGTGCTCTGGAAAAGCTGTAGCGATGGAAAAACTTTCACGCCGATCCGAGTGCCACGCGAGAGAAGGAATATCTTATTACTATTCGTGTGAGATATTCGAGGAAGATCGAGAAGAAGATCGTGAAACTGAGAGGTATTCAATACGTGCAATGGAAATGCGTCGCACGCCTGAAACTTCTGCACTGCTGTCGGAAGAATTCTGAAGAAGATGACGAAAGTGTTGGAAGAATTTCAGTTTGGAAATCATCGCGCGGTGCGTGCTCCCACTCCGTAGGGAAACAAGCGCGTGTGATTTTGTGATTCACGGGGTCCAAGGGCGATCGACCATAAAATAATATCCAGTGCCATAAAATAATATCCATCGAGAGTCTCTGTTTCGCTCTCGAGTTGCCGACGGCAGCCACGTCGTGCCACTTCTAACCAGTGTTACTCCATTTCGTTGCTACTTCGTTTCACGCACGTCGGATGATATTGTCCGAGCATTTCGAAGCAGAGAGAGAGATCGTGATTTGAATCCGAAGTTGAATTTAAAGTTACACGCGACTGCGAATGAGACTACGACGATGAAAGAAAAAACAACGACGAGAGTCGCCGGTTACGAGTTAATGCTTAATTCCTTCCTCTGAACTGAACTGTCTCTTTCTCCCTCCCTTCCCCTCCCCCTTCGCCTCCTTGTCATTATGTACATACTATCTGAAAGATATTTATTGAAAGTGTACACGAGAATATGTGAAATACAATGCTATTTATATGGAACCGTAGCCGAAGTTGTCATTTTTCTGTCAACAGCAGTACACACCCATTCCTCACCTACTCGGAATCGAACTCGCGTAAATTATTCTTTGTACGTGCTCGTCCGATCTCGTCGATTGGATCTCGTTGATTTAGATTTACTTCGTGGATACTATTGGACTGAATAAAAATTTTTGACGCCGTTCAATTTTTGACTCTGGTCGATCGACGATAAAACGTTCCGGCGAGTGTGTACATTTGTCCTCGGTTTCAACCAAAATTCCTGACGTCAACGCGATCGGTCATTTCGCGCGTATCGCAGAAGATTCGATAGAAATAAAGTTTTTTTTCAGTGAAGAGAAAGACGAAGTTTCGAGGCTTCGACGTCAGTACGGGTCAAATGTGTGAGTTAGTTCCTTCACGTTATCACGTTGTTATTATTAGTGTCGTTATCGTTGTTGTTTCCTTACTACCGGTTTCTTCGTTGGTTGATAAGCAAATCGTACCTGAACAGAACGAAAGAGCCTCCACCGTTCGTTATTTACACATCCAAACTTCAAAGTTAACAAATTTTTATCGCGAAACACGGGAAATTCACTGTCACATGTTAATTTACATTGGCTCTCGGCGAACGACGGGAAACGTAATTTTTGTGTCGCGAAATAATGTGAAACACTGAAATTCGTGAAAACTAGAGTATCAACGTAGAATTAGAGAATCAATCGTGGTTATATATTATGAGCAGTAGCGTACCGCAAGTTACAAAAGCTCAACACTCAGACGAGAAAGAAGAGAACGAGACTGAGATCTTTCCTTTTTTTTCTGGTCACCGCTCGAAATAATACACGAAACGACGAATCAACCTAACTAACCGAGTGTTTCGAATAACCTTGTACACGATTAATTTAGCAAAAGTGACGAGAACGAGTGAACGGGATGGCCGCTCATTGAGCAATTACTATTCTGACGTCCGTTCTGGCGCCACTCAGAGGAAAACACAGTGACATTCTAACTTTCTAACATGCTTGCTAAATAATCGATCTTCGCAACAATCGTGGACGATCCAAGCAGATACGCGAGAAGATCTGAATCTTCAGCGTGTAATCGATTTGCTAAAGCGTTACAAACTGGCAGCAATTCAAATCGCCAAATATTCGTGTGTTTGCCCGAAGTTTCAAACGATACGCGCCTCTCTCGAGCATATTGTTAATGTAATTTGCGTGCATGAAATCAAATTCGTATTAATAAACGTCTGACGAGAATGAGATTCATTACTGTCTAATTAATATTTCTCACTAACGAAACAACAACAACAACAACAACAACAACAACAACAACAACAACAACAACCGGAAGAATCTAATAAAACGTTCGTTCGCGACTGTTTTCAGATATTTCGAAACTCTCCGTATTTCATCGGAATATTTAACACTAGAACTACCGACGAGTTAAGACGAAGTTATTTCTATCAAAATTATTTTGATTTCTAATAAATAAAAATAAAATAAAATTCATTATATTATTTCTTTAGTTCACTGTAAAAGTCATTGGGGGGGAAAAATTGTAACATGAAATAGAAATTTTAAAATAAAATTGTATAAACCAGTCATTTTGACTGGTGTGGTAGTTCTAGTGTTAATCGTTCGTTTCATTACCAAAATTTCGATGTGCCTCGCGGACAATCGAGAAAGAGGATCTCTTCGAAGTGAAAAGAAGTTCATCCATCACGTGTCAAGTTTTCACTGAAAAATTCGCGTGTCCCTTAGACCTTACGTTTCG
Organism: Tetragonula carbonaria; assembly: GCA_032399595.1. Classification (NCBI taxonomy): domain Eukaryota; kingdom Metazoa; phylum Arthropoda; class Insecta; order Hymenoptera; family Apidae; genus Tetragonula; species Tetragonula carbonaria. Next base: position 19,817,749 of record JAUCRC010000002.1, read on the forward strand.
CGTGATCTCGATCAAATCTCGAGATCCGGCGACTAACAAACGCAACGCAACGCGATTTTTTCTGGAGAAACAAGCGATTACGCAACGATTCCGCCGATCTCTTTAGCAAACGAGCAAACGAGGAGCAGCGTATAATTTCAATTAAAGTGAACGAAGAAGGAAGAAAGTGAGCGACGCGACGCGACGATATTCAACGAGCTACTTTTAGCCAAATTTACAAGTAGTTCGTAGCGTGAACGCTATCGTCGATCCGTGGTCGCGTTTCGTGGATTAAATATTAAGCAGTCATGCGTGCGACAAATTACCACCGGTGAATATATTTACATATTTATCTGGTTATTACCGGGACTTTCAACAGAAGGAAAACAAAAGTTAACTGGCAACAGGCCTGCAGCGCGAACAACGAAGGAATAAAGTATTACGTAAGACGTTCTTCAAAAATTTGTCAAGGAATTTCTCGAGAAAACAAAAAAGTATATATATATCTTTTCATATTCTCTCTTTGGTCATGTTGTGGCTGGATTGCGTGAAATTATGGAACGAGATGCGTTCAAAGAATACAAAGTTATTCTGACTTTTGAAATTCATCGTATGTAAGTCTCGATTCTCGCGTCGAGCGGGAAATACGGCACTGACGTGAAACTGGAGTCGTTCGGACTGTTCAAGTCGACTTATGTCGAGTCATGCTTAAACTCTCGTATCGAACAAAGACACGCATTATCGTAGTTGACACGGAAAAATTCGTTCTGCGTTTTATTTGAATTTTATCCTTTTTCTTTTTGGAGCATAGTATCATTTTTTTCACACAGTAAAGTAGCTTTAAATATTTTTTTTCAAAAAGCTCTGTTTTCTTTCACGAGTCTGGTCTGGTCTCACTGAGCGAAGCTCGAAATTCGATGCACTCGCCAAGAAGAGAAATAATGGCGAAGTCGCCGAAATGATCGAGAATCACGGAGGGAGAACGACTTGCAACTTTCCTTCAACGTTGAAAGAGAAAGAACGAGGAGAAAAAAAGAAGAAAGAAATGAAAGAGAAAAAGGAAGAACAGGGGAAGAGATCCACACACGGTATGCTAATGAGGCCAGTTGCTTTCCTCGTTTTTGTCGCGACGTTCTTACACAAACCCTGCAACAGATTCTACGCTCTCTCACGATCCACGACGAACGATCTTGGCCGCGGACCCCCGTGAAAACACCGGATCTCAAGATCCGTGGAAACGGGTTCCTTGATTGGCGGTATCGATCTGATCAAAGACGACCAGAGAGAAACCGATACAATGTAACAACACGCGGTGGTATTCCTCGGACGAACGTCTACTTTTTCTCTCTCTCGAAACGAAGTCATTCTCCTTCCAAAGAACGCGCAAAATGTAGAGATGTCAGAACCAACAGCAAATTTGATTTACAGAAGCTTTGAAAAATAATAATTCGTCGTTGGATAATTTTTTAAGGCATCGATTCATTTTCGTTCTTCTCAGGTTCGAGTCGCGTTTCGCGTTTTCTTTTAAAAGGATTCAAATTCTGGTTGAAATTGGTCCATATCGGAGGATGTTACGAAGTTTCATTCAAACTGCTTGCCAATGTGTTTTACAAGTAAACGTCACGTAGTAATGCTTTGTTAAAATGTTTGATATACAAATGCTTCATTATGACAAAAATATGAACGTAAGATTGTTTCGTAAGTATCACGCAATTTAATTTATTGTGAACCGAATTTTTTTTTATTTTCGAATTATTTCGTGTGTGAATATTTGTACCGTGAATTTTTGCGTTTGACGATAACGTATAATTTTCCATGAATAAAATTCAGAAGATGCGAGGCTCAGTGACCTGGTCACATTTTATATCTTTATTATGACTTCTTAATGAAGCATCTGTGCTTTTTACTATTTGCTTGAAATTTTAGTCTTAGTTTAGCTGTAAAGCATACTGGCAAAGTTTGAACACTAAACTTCAGAACACCCAGTCTGTGATGATAGACAAGCCACATTACGTGTACAGATATTTTCTTCCTTTTTCTTTCCGTATAGGAATGGAACGCATGAGCGTTTACGAATCAAATGTCTACTGAATCAATCAAACAGTTATTAACAAGTTATTATCAGTAGCGGCTATTGACTGACAACCTGTTCAACCACATGTTTCCTATTAACTATTAAAAAATTCGAGCAACGATGGTTAATCCTTTTCAAACAGCGCGTGACTTGAGAATTACACGCTTGCTTATCAACGTTCACTTACTCTTTCTATCACTGCCTTCGTTCGTTCCATTGCCCATCAGTAATTTATCTCACAATCAGTAATCATTAATTCCTATCTTTCCCATCGGAGTTGAAAATCTCACCGGACTTTCACGAACGAAAAAAGAAAAAGGTCCAGAGTTACCGAGGATCAAGGATCAAAACGAAATTAACAAGTTGGTCACGTTAATTACGTTTATATCGGCTCGGACGCTTTGCAACCTCGGTTATTAAACTTTGGAAATCAACTAAAGTCTACAGTCTATACGTTCTCTCTCGACTGCAAGAACACGTCGACGATAATTTAACCATCCATTTCCACCGGCCAATCGGGAATGCGCATCAACGCTGTGACAATCGCTTGCTCGCAGAGAGAAAGAAACGAACGGAACAACCGGTGAGCATCGCAGGAAACCTCGATCCAAGAAATACGTTTTCAAACATTCGGGGATGGGAGAGAGAGAGTACAGAGAGAAGAAGCAGAGCACCGAGCAGGACGAGAGAAAACGAAAGAGAGGAAGAAAAGCGTAGGCAGGTTCTTCGCGGCTGGTCCTCCACAGGATTGCCGAGACCTCCGCCGCTATAAAACGCTCAGATAAAGCCGCGATGTTTATATGCGTGGATCGCAGCGGAGAGGAGTGCCGTGTAGAACGAGAGATATACCTGACCGCCGCGCCGACCAAATAATAAGACAAAAGCCGGGGGTGGACGACGCGGAGGATGAGGATTCGCGGCTGCGAAGCAAAAAGCCGCGAGAAAGAAACGGCGTTATTATGTTAATAATACAATAATTAACATTATTTAATAATATTAATGATTAATTAATATCAACGTATTAACCTCTCCGCGCACTCGGCCACATATGTGGACAGTTGATTTACGTTCTATAAAAAAGCTACTTTCATTCAACGCGAAACATGTCGGCAAATGTATTATTACAAAAATAGTTTTTTTTCTTCTTTTTTTTTTTGAAATTCTGGAACGTCAACGTAGTTTCTTCATTCGCCGAGAATAAAATGAAATTTCTTCATTACAACAGGGAAATTAAAAATTCCCCGAACAGGTTAATAATATTGATAATATGATAATAATATTAATATTAGTCGAATTAATTTTCATTTCGACGAGTAACCTACTAGGACCTTGCATAACGCGATATATTCCTGTAAATAAAAATTCCGCCGATATTCCCGATCGTAACGCGATTAATTTATTTGCATTACTAGGCGAAATATTCGAGACGCGTAAAATACGATTAATTCGTGATCAAGAATCTTATGTTTATGGAAATTTTAACTAATAAATAACTCTTTAATTCTAGTGAAACTCAGATTTAGAATTAGTGTAACTAACTTCTTATTAAAAACTGCTCGTGTCGTGCAAAGTATCTTTTTGTTATTGTAACTATCAAACGATGGAACAATTTAGCTGGTTCGTAGCATTAGTAATGCTTATTTTTAATTACATTTTCAATAATTTTAGTTGTTTTAGGTATTCTAATGATTATGATACAGTGAGCATAGAATTAAACTGTTCTGTTGACTGAAGGTTTTGAAAAGAGGAGGGGTTTTTATAAGAGAATTTCTTCTTAATCAAAAACTAATTTACACTAATTAGAATATCAGCTCTCGTACAATATCATGTACTGTTCATTGATAAAGATTTGATAAATTATAAATTATAATACTCGTAAACGCGTTCAATCTAAGTTGTGATGCAAGTGGGTTAAAAAATTGCTGAAAAAGACTCGTCTGTGACGTTATTTCAAAAAGAAATTTACACGGAATCGATCCATTATCTAAGCAAGGCAATCTCTTTCGCTATTTTTAATGTTAGAAAAATAAGAAATAATATTTTTCAATCGTCAGTTCAAAGATCTCATTGACGTATTATTTTCTGCTTCATTCATTTAGTTCTAATTTTTTCCGTATCTTTTCGAGAATCTTACTGTATTTTCTATAAATTTCGGATGCTTCGTCCACAATGTAAATTCGATTTACTTCTTGTTCCAAATAATTTCTACCAAAGAGTGGAGAGAAGAAAGAAAGGACAATATATCGAGTAGACTGTGCGAAGAGAAAAATAAAAAAAAAAATAAAAAAAAAAAGAAACCGGACAGAAATACGTTGCAGAGCCATGCTTCAATCTTTTAGAGTGTTGCCTCTCGTTAAACTACTGTCTAAGCGTGGCTTCATCGAAGGCTTCTATCGATCGCGTGGATCACGACTGACCTGTCCTCTGGGTCCGTCAATTTTTCGTCGACGAGCGTGTCGGCTGATAACACGAAACTGATTGTCCGAAGGACACGCTTCGGTTTCATGTTCGTTACTTGAAAGTTTGTCAACCCTCGACTGAATAAGAGTTTCGGTTCAGTCGTTCAACCGTCTCGCGTGATCAAACTCACCGGATAGCATTCGCCTAATTCGTTCACTTGTTGCAAGATTTATAATAGAAATTCAAATAAAAAAAAAAACCCTGTACTTGAAACTTATTTTCAGGGCAAAAGCCTATCTCACCATACCGTCAACGATTGAACGAAAAAAAACGATTGAAAAAAGCTTCGCTTTTACATTTTAGAAACTTTAAGGATTAGTTAAGAAACTTTAAGAAAATTGTCCCCTGAGATTCAATTCGATCGTCGTCATCGACAGTCGTCGATTACCGAGAGTTGCGTCTTTTCCTTTTTTTTCAGTTGGAAATTTCCTCGACCGCCTGGCTCAACAAATGGCCGCTCGATCGACGAAGATTCCGTGGAAAGGACAGGCCGAAGATATTCCTCAGATCGGTGGCATAATTATTTCAACAGGGCCCGTCCATTCGTTTCATTGTCCGGCATGTCCTCGACATCCCCTCGAGTTTTATTGGCCGGTGTGGCGAGGACGCGACTGGGCCCTCTGGCTCGTTCACCCCTTTTCGGCCCTGCCGGCCAAAGAGGAGAAAAAGAGACGAGACAAGGGCCTTACCTACCGATCGGTAACGCGATACCCCACGAACGATTCCTTTTTCTTTTTTTTTTCTCTTTTTTTTTTCATTTTTTTCTTCCCCTTTTCTCCTGTGATGCACGCGCGCAAGACCGAGCAGCGACACGCTGAGACCGCTCTCCCGACCCGGCAAAACGAGATTATAAAAATAACGCGGTTGTCCCCGCTCGCACCCCCGATTCCGTTCCCGAGTCGCCGCGGCTTCAAATCATGTCGAAAACAGAGGGGGGGGGAGGGGAAATATAGGTTTTGAAATTCGAAACTTTTTCAGAGTGCGCCGTTTCACGGGAGGAATGTAAGTACGACGCGAGATGATCGCAGATGAACGCGGGCTCCACGCGCGTATTAATAAACATCCGCCGAATTTCGGCGAATTTCCCCGAATTTACGTTTATTGCTGTACCCCCACTCTTTTGAATACGAATTTTATTTTTTTATTTTTCTTTTTCTTTTTTGTTCATACGTGTTAATTGTAACTATACTCTGCGTACACTATATATCTCTTTCTCTCTCTCTCTCTCTCTCTCTCTCTCTCTCTTCTCGTTCATTATCTGATTTCTCTTTCATGCGACTGACTACTATTTTTACTTAATTCTACTAAATTTTGGTTAATTTAGTTAATTCTACTAAATGGATTTACTTCTATTTTAGTTGATTCTACTAAAAGGAATTCAATGTAAATTCTTTAGTGTTTTAGTGTTTTGTTGCTCATTGAAGATCGGAAGTTCAACGATTACAAATACAAACGAACGATCGAATTTCTGATTCGCTTTTTCTAGAGACGCAAAAGATGCTCGAATTGATGGTACTCTTTTATTAGAGGAATTTAACTTGAGTGCCTATATATAGTTTTAGATACTTTTAGAATTTTCCTTTTATAAGTCCAGGATTTCTAAGAAAATCAAGTTCGAAAAATTCGATTGTACATGCAGAGTTTTCAATATACAGCTAATTGTTAGAGATCGTTAAAAACTTTCGATCTTTTCAATAACTATGAATCTCAGATTAAATATAAATAATTCAATTCCCCTTTCCCAAATACTGTTCCTTTTATATTTACATTTTCATCGTTGTTGCGATTTGTGTTAAAATTTACTTCATCGTCATATCTCATCGCTCAATGAACTTCTTAACAAATAACTAACTAGAACGACTGTAAATTTAATATCGGTGTCAGAGCAATGGTTTCAATAAAAGGAAAAAAAAAAAAGAAAAAAGGAAAACTCACAGCTCGGCGTAGAATTGTCGACTCACGTCCATTAGTTCCTCGACGAAATTATACGGTGTACAACGATTTTATGTTAATTGAAATGAGAACGGAGCGGCTTGCAAAGACAAGATTTATGCTCGTTGCAGCCAGATAGCATAAAAATGATCGGCGCGAGCCGATCGGCCGTTCGAACTGCTGGCTAAATTGGCTAAAATGAATGGCAATGCTCGTTGAAATTCCGCATGAAAATTCTGCAACACTTGCACTCGGATGTGAATGGAATCAGTCACGGAGCAATGTTGCACGAACGTGTCGCGTGTGCGTGTGAATTTTTAAAGAGGCATCGCCGTGGCAAAAAGCTGGCTGAAAAGTCATTTGAAATTCACCAACGAGACGCGTTCGTACGCACTTCTTTCAGAGAAGTTTCGTGAAAGATGGTGTGGTTTCGGTCGTCTCGTTTTGAAAATGCAACACGCATTGTTGTCTATTATTTGCTCACTGAAATAAAACGACGTATCCTATGCTGTAGCTACGATGACATTTAGTTTTAATGCTAATATCAGTGCTTCCTATTCGTTCGTTCGTTCATGCTTACGAGTGACGTTCCTTTCCAACGTAAGCTGCGCGAGTAATTATATTCAACGAATGGTTCTGAATACACAAATACCAATAACTGGCATGCGTATTTGCGTATTTTACACATAATTTTAAGATAACAAGATTTTCAGTGGTAGCTCAGATAGTAATGGCGAATTTGTGTATTAAGTTTTTGCGGATGAATCGAAGACACGGTAGGCACAGCTAATACGTTTTTGATAGAACTGGAATGCCGGAACGAATCTTTCTTTCGCGTCGTGCGACTCTTACACGAAATTCCGAGATAACGCACGGAGATATACATACGGAGATATACGCACGGAGAACGACGACTTAAACAAGAATTTCTGTTATCTGTTTTGACACGAATACATCGAAAATCGCCTATTTCGATAGTCGAAATATTGGAAATTATTGTTAATCGAAAGTGAAGATGATCTCAACTGGTTTTCTACGTGAAAGCTTGAATCGTCTACAAATAAGACGAATTTAACTGTAACGAAAGTTCAACTATAATTGAACGAAAAGAACGTCGAAGGAACTTTCTGAAAATTTTCTGCAAGTAGAAACTGATTAATTTAGATGTTGGAACGAAAAAAAAAAGTTATTGGAAGAATATTTTAAGCAGGGATCGAAATTTTATAGGGACACTATTTTGAGATGTTACACTTCGAATCTGTATAATAAAAGTTCTGTGAAAACGAATTTTATTTCAGAAAATTTGATTAAGAATCCATCTTGAGTACTATTCGTTGAATTTGCTACAAATACTGAGAACTTTTTTGATATTGATGCGACAAATTATTCTTCCGACAGGGGAATTTTTATTTTTACATTTTATACATAATTCTACTCTGTCTAAAACTCTTATTTTCAGGAACGTTATTTGCTCTCGTCATTAACGCGTACGTGCATACTTTGTTCACGCCGTTCGACAGAGTTTCGCGGCGAGCAAAATGCAAGATCACATCCAGCATGCCAAGTCAGAAAAATTTGTAAAAATTGTCACGAAGAAGATACAATACTGCTGGAAAGAAGTATTAGTAGAAACGTGACTAAGAAAGTTACAACATTCTGCGATGGGAGCAAAAGAGAACACATCCTTGCCTAAGCTCTTTTAATGAAACCCATTAAAGTTACTATTGCATTGTTATAAAAGCAATATTCAGCTACTATTCTTCCCTGTAATCTTAAAGTTCTTCAATCTTTAATATACTAATGTGTATTAAATTTGCTTCGTCGGTCACCGGAGACCGACACAGCTTGAACGAAAAGATCACTGTCGGTCACCAGTGACCGACACTTAATGCGTTAACAGAGTGATGACAAAATCTTAATTTCGTTCGAAAAACATTGTGCATTGAACGTGTTCAACTGACGTTGCACTTTCCGATGAAGAATTTAAACCGTCCCTAAACAAGCATCGACCACGACTGTTTTATATTTTCATGCAAATTTTGAATTTCATAGCTGTTTGTCTCCCGACTAAGAACATTGTTCTCGACGATCCATGTTTCCAGATAGAATCTATTCGAAGGTTTCCTCAACTTTTTCGATCCTTGATTGCACGTAATTGTCTAATAATAAACCGAACGAACCACGCTCGAGGCTAATTAAATTGGGAAGTCTCTAGTGTCGGAAGAGACAATACTTTCTAATCATTGATAAGAGAAAATCACCAGGAGCTCCGTCGATGTAAGAAATCGTCTATCGAGCGGCCGTTTCCTTGGTCACATGTGCGCCGTTGGCAACACGTTACCCGCCCTGCTACTTCAGACCACTTTACCAGCGACATTATCCTACGAACCGTCACAACTTTATGAGCAAAACCACTTAGTGTATCGCTTGCGCAAGGGGTTGGGGTCATCGCATGCGTATGAAACATTGATGAGACCGAGACCGAGGCCGAGGTCGAGGTCGACAGAGGGGGAGGGGGAGGAGGCGTTTTGGCGCGACGCGTTTTCGACTGGTGAAAACGCCGCGTCACGCGAAAATCCATCGAATCGAGCACGAACCGCGTGTCACTGATCGAAACAAAGAGTCTCGGTGGCCACCAGCAATAAGAGCGGCCTTCGTTGCGCGACGATCGTTGTCACGCAACGTCTGCACGACGGGATCGACGAGATCTTCATCTTCTGTCTAAACGTTTTTCCCGTTTTATTCCTTGGCCAACTCGAGCATCGACATCGACTGGCAAAAAAGATCACGGAGAGATTTCTCCGTACGAAGCCGACGGCAATTGGCTGGGATCTATGTTCAATGCTACGGGCGATTTATCTTCTTTGTACTTTCTAAAGAAATAAATCGTGTCGAAGAAACGGGTATACTTCTCAACGATCATCGTAAAGTAATTTCGTTGCACTTCCGACATTGCTCCTTTCTATTTTCCATTTTTTTTTTGATACGACAGCCAGAATCAACTGCATAGAATCGGACATTTTGTTTTCCTTTTAAATAAACGATGAAATTGAAATGTTAACTGTGAGAATATGGTCATACAACGATGGTTTAGAATGAAGTTGGCTGGTTGAAAAATACAACTAACGACGAATACAGCAAACTCGTCGGAAAAAAACGAGATTATTTGCCGAACAACTTAATAGTAGTATAGTCTGATGATTACTGGAAATTCTACTTACGGAAGAATCGTTACGGTTTTCGCGGGAGAATCGCGAAAGTCTCAACGAGCAATCTTCGACGTGAAGAACACGATATTAAAGTAAAAGATTCATTTCTCATTGCTCACAACAGTGGGTCCTTCGCATAAAAAAGAAATAGTCAATGGTGAACCGACAACAGTCGTGAGTGACCTTAACATTAGAACCATCGAAATGGTCGACATCATCAATTTATGATTTTTGTTAGAAATCTTGTACAGTGCATTTTTATTGATTTAAATGATTTTTCGTAAAATGTATAAATAAAAGCTTGTGTATTCCATTGTACTATAAAGTCATTCTATCCCTTTTACTTTAATGTCTCTAGTGGAAATTTTGTAGATGTGAAACAGTGCACTTTTATTGATTCAAATGATTTTTCGTAAAATGTATAAATAAAAGCTTGTTCACTCCATTACGAAGTCATTCTATCTCATTTACTTTAATATCTCTAGTGGAAATTCTTATGTTTCAATCGTCGATTGTTCTAGCAGTTCTAACATTTGGTTTAACGCGTCGGTGTTTTTATCGAGCTACGGTAGCATCGTTGGGAAAGCGCGATCGCTTGTCATTTGTCGACGTGATTTTCTCAAAGATGAATAGTTGCTATCCACTGTTATACTACTCAGAGTCGAGGAATTTTGATTTTGAGGATGGTCGACAACCAACGCGACAAGTATATTCAGACGAATATTTCGTAAAATAATTGGACAGATAACTTCTCGTTTACGGAGTTCACGAACGAGTCGTTACCACCGTGGCGAACGAGCCGACAGACCGCTTAAATATACTGGAAGTATACACAAAGTATCTACAATTAACGTTTCTCTCTCCGCGATACCAGTCTCTGCGAACGTCCCGACTTATCTGCATGTAACTCCCGAATGCTCTTCGAACGATCTCGGAGAGATGGAGATAACCGGAGGAGGAGGATTCTCCCGGTATCCTCTCCCTCCTTCTGCTCTTCCGTTTTTTGCCACACGCACACGCACACGCAGACGCGAAATCAACCAGCGACTTCTTTTTTAATAAGAAACGAGAGGAGCACGAAAAAGGGAGGCTGGTTTTACGGCGCAGATAACGACGCAGGCCCGAGCGGGTGAGAAAAGTGTCACGGGCATCCGGTGATCTGGCTAATGTTCGCCCTTGCCACTGAGCGGCGCCCTTTGTCCTCGCCGCTTCGGAAACTTGCCTCTCGCTGCCGCTTCGACGCTCTCGCTCCTCCTACGCGCTCCTAGACGCGCTACGAGAGCGTTGAAAACGCACCCCGATAAATCAGGCCGCCGATCTTCCGGCCCGCTTCGCGCCGAAACAACACCCTCAGTAACAACTACCCTCTTAAATCGCGTCGTTCTGACGCGATCAACAGCTTTTAAGCGACGGAAGCCTTGTTTCACACGCGGCCTTGTGTTACGAAAACAGATCAAGGGAAAGCTCGAGGGAAGGGAAATCTAAGTATGTATGGCTGTTTGAACGAGCGTTTAGTTCGAACCTCGAACCACACATTTTCCCTCCTCTCTCTTCTCTTCTGATTATACTTCTACTATTTCTTATTTCTGTTTCTTTCTGAATTCTCGTTTCTGTCGACGAGAACGTGCGATGTCAATTCGCGGGCTACATTCTCGAAGCATTCTCGAAGAATGAACGAAGCTGCTTAATCGGGAAAGCGAAACGAGCCGCGTTTAAATTAAAATCGTCGGCGTGACTGGCGTGAAGAAAGTTCGGAGGGATCGAATTGAATAATTCAACTTGATAGGCGGAGGTAAAAGATGGGAGAGAACGTGAGAGTTTCTTTTATGACGAGAAACACTCCGTGTTATTAAAGTTGTCGAGCGGGCCACGTGGCCCGGCATTACTTTTTGAGCGCCGATCTTGAGAGAGAAAGTCTCGCCTCGCGGGAGTTATATTTCACGGCGACGGATATTTCGCGAATTGATATAAATGGTTGTTGCTCCCGTTCTTGCTGGCCGTTCGATCGACGAATTACGAATTAGGGTGACTCGCCGAGACGAGAAGAATCGATAACTCGGCGACAACTCTGTGCGATGTCAGACGCGAATTACTTTCGGCGCACCTACAATTTCGACTCTTCACCGTGAAAGGGGTGAATAAATCGAATCATCTCACGAGCGACAACCTCTGTAACAGTCTCCCTTACCTACGGGAAACAGCTAAGTGCTGTTCCAAATGTGATTCATCGCCGAGAGCAGAGACTGTCCTCACGGTCATTTTCAAAATCTGTCACTTCTCGCCGCTTCGAAGATTATTCCATAATATTCCACGAATATTCCTCAAATTCCGCAAATTCTTCGAGCGATCGTCAATATCGATTTTCGTTTTCCAATTGGGAGCCCAATATTCGGCTCGAGTTCGGCCGAAAATTCGATTAGTTCCGGAGGCGGCGCTTTCCGCGTCCGAGCGAGCGGAGATTTATGCGGCAAAAGTGCGAGAACCGTAGGCGGAGGAAAGGGGAGAGGGGAGGACGGAGGGGTTGTCGCGTGGCAAGCGGCAATAAGGGAAAATCGGTAGCTTTTCCCCGGGGGGAGAGAAGAACGCGGGAATGGACAAGCTTGCGGGAACAGTGGAGACAGGAAGAGGAGGAGGAGGAGAAGGAGAATAGCGAGAAACAACGTTACGAGCATCGCTCTATTTCTGGCCGAGCCATCCTCGAGGAACAAGAGAGAGAGAGGGGCGAAGGGCCATCAGAATTGATGCGTCCTTTTGCTTGAATTATTACCCAGTCCCACCATTTCTCTTCTCCTTTTTTCTCCGCTTTTCACTCTCTTGTCTCATCCTTGCTCTCCGCGCTGTTTCGCGCTCGAATCGTAATCCTCGTTAATCCTCGCGAATCGTCCTCTATATTGGCTATTTACCCTCGTAACTTCACCGTCACGACTTAGCTGAGCTAGTGCATTTCGCCGTGCATTTCAAGCCAAACGTATACGAGTGGCCTCCTAATTTCGCGTTTCGGGGTGATTTACTCACCGACACACCGGCTGAACCGAGGCTCGCGGTCGTGGCAAATTGTCGCAAAGGAATTGAGACTCGCTCTGATTACTCACCTGAAATCAAAACAAGAACAAAGGGTCAAGTTAAACCGAGCGAAGAGCGCCTGGCAGCAGGGAAACTAAGAAAAGGAGACTAAGAAAGAGTGCTCTGAGTGATCGAAAAAGTTGCTCGTGTACCGCTTGCAATTAATACATGATATTACATGATACAGAGGGATCGTTTCACGCTGTCGTTTAACACTAAACGTACCAAGCGGGGTCAAATGACCTTTTTCAAAATTTACTTTAAAATCGTACATTCATTTCGTTCGTTAGTCTGACTTTCTGTTAATTCTTATATTATCCGATTGTTCAATTTCTCGCTTTCTGTTTTTCTCTTAGCTTATTTTTTACCGAGAAAAATTCTTTGCATACCCCCTACGAAATTTACGTATTTTTCTGACAATTTATAAATCAAAACCAACAAAAAAAGTTACGATACACTAAGTTCGAGACATAAATGCGTCAAAACCAAAAACAATGGAAAGCAAACACCCGAAACAATTCGTTATTATAATAAGACTAAATTTGGCGTCGATGTGGTTGACCAAAATGGCGCGAATCCAAGTGCAATATATGGCCTGTGCACGTATTCTTCAATATCCTGGATTTAGCTGGAATCAATGCATGAGTATTCTATCAGGATAAAGATATCAAGACAGCGTTATAATTAGCAGATGAACTAGTCACAGAGTATCACGAATTTCTTGAAGAAGAAAAAGAAAAGGAAAACCTACAACAAGGAACGTCAAGCAGCCCAAGCAATATTTCCCAATCACGAAGAAAATGTCAAATAAGATTATGCACGGGTAATAAAACCACTCAATCTTGCATAATTTACAAAAGATTTGTCTGCGGACAAATGTATGAAGGAGAAACCAGTCATATGTAAAAAGTGCGATTAATTGATTATTTTTTTTATTTAAATAAAAATATATGTTTAACTATTTTATTAGAAATCAGAAGTTATGTTGCGAATTATTTCCTTTAATAAATTAGGAATTTCTTTCTAAAAATCAACGTTTATTCATAAGGACCCCTTATGGTAAGATAGGTATATGTAAATGCCGTACATTTAGTATTAAGTAGTCTGTTCGTTTGTGACACGCCTAGTCAAAGATTACGAAACTTTGTCACTGACGAAACTGACAACTGATACCTAATTCGTTGCTTTCTTTTCGAACTCATCGAAACGATATCACTAAGTTCGCTTTCCACTTGAAAATAAAGAAATTACTAAGAAGTAATAGGTTTGTACTATTTGCCTGGATTATATTTAAATATACAACACTTTGCCAACACCTAACTGTACGCTGTCCACAGATTTTGTTCAGAATTGTGTTTTACAAAAGCAGAGAAAGTATCCGATGAATTATAAACAACAATCCAGTTCAAGACTAAAATTAAAAATAAAATGGAAAATATGGGAGATCTCCTCGGTCATACAGCGATTTACATTAAAACGAGGAGATTTTTTCAACCAAGATTCGGTTAAGTGTTAAAAATATTGCAACTTTGGAACAAAAAACTCTCGTCATTCCAGCGTGAGAGATTAATCTTCAACTTGTCAACGTTTCGATCTTTTCAGACCAGCTTCTTCAATAAGCAAGTAAGGCAAAATAACGTGATACGAGCAATAATAAAATTCGATTTCATTGCAAACAACAGAATACATATACAATACTTGCAGATAAACGCAGGCAAGCAGAGGGTTATTACTATCGATAACACCGGTGTGATTATGTTAATGCAGGTAAATGCATTTCCGTGTCGCGATTATAGAATATCCAGTGTCGCGTATCAGGCCGGTATTGACAACTTTTGTTCGCTTTTTTTCTTTCTTTAACTTTCCGTGGAATTCGTTCCGAGTCGGCCTTCTTATCTCATAGATTCTCCTCAAAGTTAAACAAACTGGTAAAAATAAACTTTACGGCCGCGACGAACGGGTGACAAGCGGGCAGGAGAAGCAGAGAGAGAAGGAGAGAGAGAGAGACGAAGGAAGGTATATACCCGTTGACTGTCGCGACGCGAATGCTAAATAGATCGTAGCACGCGGTCGTCGTACGTCTAAAGTGTCCGGTTTGTGGACGTTTCTCGGTGAAGAAAAATAGCAGTTAGCGACGCGAGGTGACCGGTAGTCGCTCACGCGCGAAATGACAAGTTAACAAGTTGATCCCTCCCCGGCGTGATCAACTCGCTACGTTTTAGGCGTTCGATTTTTCAAACGTTTCCTCGTTTCCCGCCCTTTCCCGTGCGGATTCTCTCTCTCGTCGGCGTTTCGTGCCTTTCGCGCCTTTCACTTCGCCGAGCAACACTTCGCTCGCGCTTTTATAGATCGTTCCTTTTCATTTGCCTCTCCTCCTCTTCAAGAACCGAGAACCTAACGCCGCGTGATTTCTCCTTTTTTTTTTTTCAACTCGTCTGGAACGCTGCCGCGCACGAAACCTTCTTTCCTTCCTTTCTTCCTTCTTTTCTTGCTTCTCGGCGTTGCCTGTTTCGCCTCGGATCAATCACGGAACAGTGAGAACCATTTGCGAATAATATCCCGTTGTCACGAATTCACGGGGACAGAATACTTTCTTCCATCGAGCAGATCGAACGAACTATCGTGTCGCTGTCAATTCTCGTTGACCCATTCGAGGCGAGGAATTACTTTAAAGACGATCCCCGGGAGCGGAAAAAAATTTTTTCTTTCTCTATGTTAAACAGTTTAAAGAGAGAAGAAATGTTTAGGAGGTGGGAAATTAAAATTGCAAAATTGCACTTTTCGTATAAATAACATGGTAGCACACCGTGCGTGTAACTGGCTCTTCGGAATATTTTTATTACGAGAAATCGATTACACACACACACACAAACACAATGCGCGTGATGCATAATAAAAAGAAAAGATATAATCAAAGTGGAAGAGCATCGATTTCAAAAATAATAAAGAGACGTGAGATCATTGGTTTAGGTTCAGTGAATGAAAATCAGAAGATAAATAAATTTTAAGAAAACGTTACAGAGAGGTAATATAAATTAATTAAAAAATTCTCCTTCAACGACACTTATTTTCTTTCTTGTGGTGATTCTTTGGGAAACATTCTCCCAACATTCTTGAGGTTACCTTCGCAATAACTCAAGTTTAAAATCATTACGCACACGGTGCGTAATCCGTCTCGAATGGGTTAATTGAAGTTACATTCAAACAGACAGAGACAGTGGTTACGCGCGATGTGTCATAAAAGGTCGATCGAATTTCCAGAGAATCTTCGAAATTGTTGAAATCATCCAAGAATTCCAAAGAGCAAATACGAATTCCCCCCCCCAAAAAAAGTGAATCGTCGCAAACGTTCGTTGTCGTTCAGGTTGTCAACGAGGAAAGAGAAGAAAAAAAGTGAGGGAAAAAAGAGAAGAAAGGGTAGTATTTTTCGGCAATATCTCGGACACACATCGACGAGCTGCCAACAATTAATCCGGACGGACAACGGCGTGGAACGGGACCGTAACTCTATACGATAGAGGACCCCCTCCCGCCCCTCAAGTTCGAGTTTAAAGACGAAGCAGCAAGAAAGGGTGGCGGAGAGAGAGAAAGAGAGAGAGAGGACGACTAGGTTCTGATCTCGTATCATATTTCGTGTTATTCAAATGCCAACAATGCCATTAAAGGATTTCACTGGTAATCCCCTCGGCCGCGCAGTTGGCGAGAGAACCTAGATGGTGCACGACCTGGTGAAAACACCAGGAGGCACAAAGAGTCGCTCTCGTTTCTGTGCGGTACCAGGACGGAAACGGCCCTCGCGGGATAATAACGACCCGCGGTTCTATCTCTGTTCTTTGTTCTTTCCGATCAACTACTCCCGTTTCCCTTCCCTTTTCCTTTCGTTTTTTTTGACAAACAGGACAATCTCTTTACGAGATCAATCTATTCTGCGCAGTTGTCTTTTTCTACGATTATTAACAACGCGGGGTGGATTATGCATCTGCTCGATAAGAGGAAAGACAAAATCGTCCTAAATTTATCTGTGCTCTGTAATAATCTGCGTTGAAACTTATCACGTAGGAATTATGATCACTTGGGTTTTTACTTTCCAAGTATAACACGGCCGGCTTATCCACTTATCCTATGCACTAATTAGGGTATTCGAAAGATTTGAACTCGCAAACGCACGTATTGTGATCTTTGTGACAACGACCGACAAAATCTGTTCGATGACTGGTTGACAGAGATGATACTGCATTGACAGTTTCCTGCGTGTCAACAGGGGGTTGTTTTTTACGGAGCACTCGAGTTACACGATAGGGAGGATAGGGAGGCAAGTGAAGTTTTATTCGAGAACAAATGCTGATGGTTTCGTAAGAGCCTCTAAAACGAAGAAGAAATCGGGATCAGATGGGGGATGAAGTCATCATCGGTGGAGCGAAACAGCAGCCCCAGCAGGACCGTTGGCTCGGAAACAATCACATTATACCTTGTACACCGAGCTCTCTCTCTCTCTCTCTCTCTTTCTCTTTGTCCACCCCCTCCACGATGCCACCCTTGTTGTTTAGGGCTGGATCAACGTAATGTAATGATTCTTTATTCCTTTAAGCTGGAAGGACTAATGACTACCGGAACCTTGATGCATTAATTAAGGCTTATCGCACACGGTGGCTTTTAATCGCGTAACATTTATAATTTAATATTTGATTTATATTCCTACGCAGAGCCCTGTCGAAAGCAATTGGTGTTTTCTTACAAAATCTGTCGATGGTACTCGACTCCGTGGAAGAGGAGAGGAATAGTGTTTTCCTTCCGTATCGATGAACGTTCAATTTGTAATAAATCCCAGACGAGAGAGGAGGGATCAAGGGTCATTAAGTCCGGTATTATAAATGCATTAGACGCTGGAAAACGGCGAGATGAGTCAGAATCCCGCAGCAACGGGAAGCGGCAAGGATTTCGGGAGGGTGGCAGGTGGCGCCAATTTTACGGACCGACGACTGTGACGGATGTAACGAGAACGCTGTGCGCGGACGTTCGTCACACGTGGTCGCTTCGCTGGGCACGATGTCATGGCTGGTTTTATGGGGAACTCCGGAGGGATGCTCTCCGTCCGCGAGATCAGAAATCACCCTCCTCGAAACCGAAGGGCCGAAGGAAGCGGCCTCGCGTTTAATGAGATCGAGAGAGAAATATTCCTGAGTGTAGTCAGAAATATTCGAGGGCAATCGAGGTCTAAGCACGCTCGAGTATCCCGTGTCGAAAATTCGAAAAACAAAAAAGAAAAGAAAAGAAAGAAAAAAGAACCAGAGCTCTACGTAATGAACGCGAGCGAGGTTGGAGACGTTCTCCATTAGGTGGATCGTTAATCACGATCAGCTGACAGCCTTTCCGTTAAATGGTCTCATTTCACGATACACTTTCAAACAGCCTTATCGAGTCCTCCGTCTTCTTCGTAATATCTACGTGACTAGCAACTGGTTGCGTGCACGGTATCGCGGTGGTGTACACTTTTACCGCGAGCACGTAGAGCTAGTAGTATAGTTAGGTACGGTCCCCGTTGGTGGGGACCATTGCGGCCAGATATTCAGTCAGTTTTCCAAGTGTTGTGTATCGTCGTGCAGCAGCGGTATAGATGGCGCGCGTGGCTCATTAGCACTAATGAGTAATGAGCCGATGATTAGAGGAGGCGGTCCGGAGGCGTGGCGCCACCTTGATCTGGCCGACGAAGCGCAAAGCAAACCTTCTCCGTTGCCCATTCTTCTGCCTCTTCCTTTTCCTCCCTTTTCTCCACGGTCTCGTGATCCTCTTGTTGCCCGCGACCCGTTCACCGTACCCTCCCCCTCCTCGCGGATTCTACCCACGACCAGTTCACCAGCCGGTCACCGCCGGATCCTCCTCAGCCTCGGATCTTCGAACATCGAGCTCCGCTATCGCGTTACCACGAAATATAGGTTCCGCGAACTCTTTTTTCTCGTTTCGTCGTTTCCCTCGAATTCGATAACTTGCGTTGAAGCCATGCACGAAATCCGAAATTCCCTCCAGTATTAATCGCAAAAATGATATGTAACGATCGAGCGATCGAGCGAGCAAATCGAACCGGCAATTTACGGACGAAGAAGTTTCGCCGCGCGTGGTTCGTCGAAAAATCCGTCGCGGTTCCTCTGATGTCTGATCAGGTCGTTCAGTTGGCTGAACGCGGCCGTAAAGTTTCCGATTCAACGAGCACGGCTATCCCGGTCTCATTTAAGCGAGTCTGTGCTTATAAACGTCCGTGCTTCTCACGTGTTTGGGAAATTGAATTACTCCGATTGAAGTAGAAGACAACGCTCCGTTTCTCGTAAGTCCTCGAGTCTAGTCATTGACAGGTCATTGACACCACGCCCACTTGACCGGTCGGATATTACTCGACCTCGGTCGATAATAACATAACGACGCACGAGAAAAGTGAAAAGTTTCAGGTGAAATAGAGGCGGCGGAGGGGAAACGAGGGGGGGGCGTGGAGCCGATGTCCCGCGGCTAGTGTCAACGTTTGACTTTACGAGGGAGCTGGCAGCCAGAGAGAATGGGAGAAAGCCCCGTGGCTTGCAGGGGTCCACCAGCTACAATGGCCACCCGCCGCGACCAAACCAGCCCCCTCGACTCCCGGACGAGTTAATGTTATTCCGCGCCATCCATGTATAGTTGCGTTTCTATTAAATAGACGTCAATCATACGATCCAGCGAAGATTTATGCTTCCCACCGAACGCCGGGGTGGCCTTTCCAGAGGACATCATTTTTAATAACCTCGCCCGATCCCGATGATCCGATTTTGTATGCTGCGAGACTGGGTGAATCCTCAAATTCAACGTCGCGTGAATATACTGAAATTGACAAATTGGCAAGAACCCCCTAAGGGTAGCAGAGTATAATCGATCGATATTTGTTAAATACTAGGTTGTGTTTAACCTAATCTAAATTGCATTTAACGTGACCTAACCTAACTTCACACATTGCGGGCCAGTAGTTTTATCGCTTTAATTTTTCACCGTGGTCATTTTATTTTAAAATTAAATCCCTATTTTGAAGTTATTTATTACATATTCTTACGAGTTAATATCTTTTTAAAGTATGGTTCTTTGTAAAACACTGTGTAACATAAAGTGAAACTAAACAAAATTTTTGCAAACTTTAGTAGGATATTTTTTTTTTATCCTTTTTCCAATATCATTCTTACAAAGATCAACATCTTCACTTTCACTTGGGATATCTGATAAATTATCAGCAAATATATCTAGAATTTTTTCATGTTCTTCATCGCTGTCCATGGTTGCTAAACGTTTTAAAATATCAAACTGATATAACAAAAACCAAGTTATTTTTATTACCAAGGACTAATCACTTTTAATTCCCGTAATGAAACTTTTAACTTTCAGCGAATGCTTTTTTCCACTCTAAAATGACAATAAAGTCGAGGATTCTCATAATTGGCCGTTTGAGCTCTAGAACAGAAAACACGAAAATTCTCGTGATCCGTCCGCAATGTGTTAACTAATTCAATTAGAAATCAAATTCAGTTTCCCATCGTGTAAAAAGTAACGAAATTTTCAGTAGAGCGGGGAATTCGTTGGGAAAGTATCGCGAAATTCACAAACTGACGGAGGAAGAAGAGAAGGGGGCAGGGGGGACGAGGGGGAAGAAAAAAAAGAAAAAGTAAATAGCGAGACGTATCTTGCGTGCAACGCACCGGAAAAGGATCGGTCACCCCCTTCCTCCTGTTACGTGTTTTTTCAAACAGGCCGCCGGTGGGTCGTGGGAGAGGGAGGGGGGAGGAGAGGGAGGCAGAGGAGGGGAGGGAGATCCTCGGAGAAATACCAGCGACGGTCCCTTTTCCTTTTTCCAAAAGAGTAACCTGATCCTGTTATTCGCGCGGCGGAGCTCGCCAGCTCTCGAGGCTGCTGCTGCTGCTTCTGCTACCCGCCCCCTTTTTTTTACCCTCACTGTTTTCCCCGGAGTATAATATGCGTGAAGAAGATCGGCTGTACGATAAGTGAAACCTTTGGGTTACCGAGTCAAGGCAGGTATCGGAGGATCCACCGGCGACCTAATAGAATCTGAAGTGCGTATATTATCGGTAGCCAAGAACCGGGAATCCTGATACTATACCCTATAGCGCTTATGCTCGGCTATAACGAATTTCGGGGGGAGGCGAAGAGAATTTTCAAACGGCAAACGAAGTTTCTTTCGAATTTTGACTCGAATACAACCGTTCGAAAAATTCAATGGGTAATAATAGAGAAACTATTATCGTCGAAGCTCGAGAAAAACTAATCGTAGGAGCAACATCTGGCATAAATATGTCCGTCCGTACGTCCGTTAGACGCGCAAATTTTCCACACTGAATAACTCAACGACAGCGTAATCCATCGGCTTTCGTAAGAGACACCTGCTTCGCTTGCTCAGCGAACCGTAATTCACGGTGCATTCAACATAGTCACAGCCGAGTGATGATCGAAACGTCAAACGTCTCTAGGACCATTACAATAAATCCTTCGTCTCAGAGGCATCCAGAAGCGAGACGAACGTTAGACGTCAATAAAAGCATGGCACCTGTTGTACAAGAAAATTTGCATTCCGTTGGCGATTCTACCGATCGACGCTCGTGGTCCTCCTATCGGTTTCTTATCGTTAACGGTCCCGTAAACCTCTCCGATCAAACCGATCCGAGCTCGTTTTCGCTTTATCGCGACGACGCGAAACAAGGCTCGACCGAACGAAGGTGAAATACACGTCAGATAAATTCGCCGCGGACGTGGGTTTACTCCTTATCAATATGGCCGTCGACGAATCGCACGATCGACAGGGAACGGCGTGGTGTTCAAATCATAGATTGTTCGATCGGTACGCGACCGCGTATCGTCTTCGGAACGTCTTATTCGTCGTGGCGCCACGTCCAGTCGCTTGTTCTCTCTCTCTTCCGACGATAAAATTGAGCTTGTCCGTCAAAGAGAGAAAATGTCGTGCGAGCCAAGAGACATTCACTGTTGTTCGTGTCATTGCAACGAAGGGTTGAAACATCTACGAACGACCGATCTCAATTTCATTTGGTTGTTGGACGATCAAGCTTGACGGACAATATTGGCTCATTGCCAGTGTTAACACTGAGTCAGTAATAGTCCTGCGAACATTCCAATGGTTGATCATCTACGTTCTCCTCGATTTGCCATAAAATATAAAATATGAAAATAAAGAGAAGAGAGCAGCATCTCTTTTCCATCAAGCAGATTCTGTAACATCATCTTTGACCACGGTTGCAACGTAGAATAAAATCCTCTTAACACATTGTTGACCGGTCATAAATTAAATTTGTGTTTGCACTTGCATTAACTATTTTAATTTTCGACACTCAGGGTAATACGAGACATTGTGAAATCTTTCTCCGTCGTGAAGAAAGAAATTACTTTTTATTGATGTTTCGGTTTTTATCGCAAATTTGGTGTTACAAAAATTTCAATCACGACGGACCGTGATGGTGAAGAACTTTTCAATGATTGTCCGAGTGATTTTGAAATATATTATAACGATGTGAAAATTGATAGTTTATCGGACAGTTACGAGTCGGATATTAGATAGTTTATCGGACAGTTACGAGTCGCAAATTTGCAAAATCTTACCATTACACGAAAGTGACTGTTATATCACACCAAAAAAAAAAAAAATAAAGAAAATTATTAAAATATATTATACGTATGAAATATAACATATAGAGAGATACGTGAAGTTTTATTCAAATTCATTCTGTATAAATAAAGTATATTGAAATTTAGATTGTTTCATTTTCATACACAACATGTGTGACATGAGATAACTTCTGCGTATAAAAAATTGCCGGTCGACAATTGCGTTGAAACTACAAGCGTTGCATGTTGCGCAGAAAACGAATAGCCGATACTTCCCGAGGAAGTCGTGCGAGGTGTCAGGGTTTGAGGGCTGCGCTGCGCTACGTGTAGATACTTCCCTCGGAAAGTATCGGTGGAAGTCTGGTAGAAGGGCAGCCAGGTGACGGCGGCGCCTCGCAGCGCATCCATCTTCGTGCTCGGGGCCCTGTTTAGGTCCGTCCCTACGGCCTTCCATCCTCGTGCGGCTTTTGAAACACGAGGAGACCCAACGACGAACTCAGAGTCTGAAGAACGTGACTCTGAGAGAGAGAGAGAGAGAGAGAGAGAGAGAGAGAAAGGGAACTCGAACTTGGCGGTTATTTATTAGAGGACCTCGTTAAGGTCCATCCGCGTAGCCGAGTCTCCGGTCTCTGGATACGGGAGAGCTGTCACACCCGCGTTATCTGACCGGACGCATTGTTTTAATCTCGCACCGCTCCTCTCTTCCCTCCTGTTCCACGTTTCTCCCTTCTGCCTTTGCTCTTCCATAAACGAACGAACACGCAAAGCCTTCTCGTCGTTGTCGCATCACCGTTGTCGGTCGGTTCCCGATGGCTCGTTTTCGACGTGACTAACCTACGACGAGTTGCTCTCGGTCGGTCGTAACCGCGAGAGAGAGAGAGAGAGAGTGAGAGAGAGAGAGTTCTCCTCTCCTGTTAGATAGGATCTCGTTGCGCCGGTTTCTCGGCCAGGAACATAGGTGCCGAGCAACGATACGAGCCGCCGCGGCCGTTTGCCACGCAGAGATTGATCACGCTGTCGTTCGAGAGGCAAGGAAGCCACGCGATGCGGTTGCTCCGTCTGTCGTCGTCGACGTTGGTACAGACAGACACGAAGCGATGCTCCGTTTCTCTTCTCGTTTTGGCGAACCGCGAACCGGCAATTCGAGCGAAACCTCGAACGCACGAGGCGCACGAGGATCATTCAGGCCCCGAGAGTCGTGTTTTCACCGCCTCGCGAGTGAAGCTCGGCCACCATTTTTACCAACTCTAATGCAAACGGGATAACCGTCCGCGCCAATCCATCAACCGTACGCGATTGTTAGCAGCGTTACAAATGACGGGAGATTACACAGAAAGAGGAGATTCCCCTCCACGACGGATTTATAGTGGATAAATCCCTTCCGTTTCGCAACGCTAATGCGAATCGTGTACGTTGCGCTAGCAGATCGCGGATTACGAAATTACACAGAGCATAGAAAGGGTAATGATGAAACGGAGCTTGATTATCATGGAATTTAAGAAGCGATGCAAAAAAAAAAAAAGAAATGTAATCTGCTGTGTCTACGAAACACAGATCTTCGCTAGACTAAGACGTCCTATCCAAAGAGGAGGCATGCCTCAGACGTCCGACGATACAAGAAGTTTTGAAGCAAATTGTGAGCAACAATTTCGGGCGAAAGTCCGATGGAACCATCGCGTGTTACACGCGTAATATACAGCTTATTGTATATCACGGAGGCAGTCGCGATGGTTGGACGTTTACGAGCAAAGCCGAAGGCGCGTTTTGTGGGACAGCAACGGGACAATTGTCAGGTGTCTCGCTGCCGTTGTCGTTGCCGTTTCACAACCAGCGTCTTCCACCACCCTCTTCCTCCCCCCTCCAGCTTGGTCACTCGCTCTAGCCACCCACGTAACAAATCAAGCGAATCTTTTAATTGTTTGACATGTTTACGACTCCTATAAAACAATGAATAGGCTAGGCTGCTCGGAACGCTGCCGTGGTTGCCCCGTTGAATGCCGGTATATCATGTTTACGGTGTGTTTCCGTGGAGTCAGGTCCCCACGTTGATTCGTGAGAAGATCGTCGAGAGATCGGGCCGATCTCTCGGACAACGCGTATAATGCGATGCCTCTATGGATGCCTCTCGAAGGCATTCAAGGACTCCAGAAATCCGAGATGCCAGTAGAGACCCGGCCTCGAGGAGTAAGGGCCTTTTCTTCCTCTTGTTTCTCCCTCGGTGTGTTCGCAGGCGGTTCGCGTGTTGTACCTGTTTCCAGCGGCGAACGATGTTTCATCGGTAATGGGTCGTGGCCGCGGAATCGGGAGAACACGCGTGCAAATCGCGTAGGTAAGAACAGAGAGACCGCTGGCCGAATACTGGCGTATCGTTGCCGCGTCGTCCCGCGTTGCGTGCGCAGAATGCGTTCAATGATACACGAATTTTCCGGAATTTTAATAAAAGAAGAGAGAGAAAGAGAGAGAGAGAGAGAGCTGTATTCTCAGTGTAGAGTGAGAAGATTAAATACGCGTAGCAAAGTGTTGTCGTAACCTCAGAAATTATCTCTCTGATTCTTTAAATTTGTATGTTGAAATTAAAACGAACTAGAGATTGAAGAATTGTATCGAAGTAGATTGTAAGAAATCGAGACATAGAGGGTTGCTAAAGGAAGGAGTGATTATTCTTTCTGCAGCACGCTGGCGGTTATATCCTCCGGCAGGGTGTCCGAATCGGTAGCCACGGCAACAACGACCAAACTCACCGGTAACCGCTTGTCCCGCGCTTCTTTCGCTCGTGGCGCGTGTAACGAAAGTTCAAGGTCAGCGAATAAATCAATCGGTTAGCCAAGGGAACCGGTTGAATCGCGTTTCGCGCGCAATGATACTCAACCCCGCGCCGCGATTAATAACTCGTCCGATAATTAATGACCGATCGCAGGACCGTTCTGAAACGAGGCTTCATGTGAACGTGGCGGTGGTTGCACGGTCGTACAGATACAACGACGATCGATCGTCGTCGCGACGTGATCGATACAGAAGAATCCGCTTTTAACCGATCGTTCATCCTCGAAAGAGAACGTGCCGCTGTTACAAACAACGAGCCGAGTTTATACGACTGTGGCACCGGTTTCACGTCGTAAAAGAACGTTTAATCGTTTTAGCGCCATGCAGCGCGATCGCGCTCTTCGGATTTCGTGTCGAATATACAGGGTGAGTCAAAGGTTTCTTCCCACTTTTCTTTTTTTATAAATAAAACATCGAAATAGAAAAATGTAATTTCATTAATTTTTTCTAAAATTAAATTAGCTTCAAACGTGATTTTTTCGCTATGTACTTTAATCCACTTTTTTTTAATAAATAACACATCAAAATATTAAAAAAATGTAATTTCATTAATTTTTTTAAAAATTAAATTAGCTTCAAACGTGATTTTTTGTCGCTATGTACTTTAATCTGTAAAAAGAAAAAATTAAAAACAATATATATATATATATATATATATATAATAAAATAATTACGCATCGTCGATTAGTCATATCGAAGCTTACTGCCCTAATTACTTTCTTTTCTTTCCAATTAAATCTAAATCACCTGCATGGACTTTTACTTTGTCTACTTTTATCGCATTGCTTGGCATTTTTCGCAGTTAGATCAAACAGCCGCTGTACAACATGGTTTTTCAAAGAGCCCGTGGCACTAAAACGGATAAATACCATCGTTCAAATCACGAGACTATTCCCCCGAATCGTTCACGACCGTCCGCTCGTACATATCGCGACATTGTGCGAACTTTCGCAGGGAAACCTAACCTAATTATATCGAGGAGGAGGGGGAGGAGGGAAACGAACGTAGAAGAGAAAAACCAGAGAGAAGAGAATCAGGTTTCCGTGATTCGATCGTTATGCAACAAGAATATCGATAAAAACGCTTGGAAACGCGCGGAGAAAGGGCCCGTGGTGATACACGTACGAGCGGTGATAGTCCCAGAGATAGTCCGGTACGAGTTCAGCATTATGGTTGCGGCGTCTGAGACCGCGGGGGGCGCCGGCGCCGGCGCGTAAAATCTCGGCCTTATGAGTCCCCTCTGCTCCCCCACCACCACCTGTCCCCCGCCACTATATACCGGGCCCCACGCCGTTCGTGGCCAAGAATCTCCGCCACCTCTTCTTCTCCCTCTCTAACCTCACATCGTTCTCTCTCTCACTCTCTCTCTCTCTTCTTCCATCTAGCTCTTTCGTATCGTTCACCCTGCCCCTCCTCTTTGAAACACCCCGTCTCATCGCGGTCTTCTCCACGGGCTTTTGTTTTAAGAAGGCATCCCAAGGATCCCTCGGACGTGATAAATGGTGCCCTTGCCAACGGGGCCCGATCGGTAACTTCACGTGCGACTATGCGGTGACACACTGGTCGCCGCGACTATTTGCCTCTCGAGAAAGAGAGAAAGAGAGAGAGAAGCGGGCAGAGATCGATCTTCCAGATGACAAAAGGTCTATGAATTTCACTTTTACGAGACGCGATCTACCCACGGTTTACCGATCGTCGTTGATCTTCCTCCGTGTTTCTGCGAGCTCGCGCGTATGTTTTCAACGTGATTTTGGATTGACTTTGCGTTTTAATTTCAAGTTAAATTTCGCGAACTACCCTCTCGTTTAAGCCCTGTCTTCATGAACTCGAAATCTAGAAGACGATCTCGATCTGGCAACTTCTCTTTACCAGTTCAATTCGTTCTCTGTGTTGTAATTAGGCGGTTCTCGGAGCTTCGGTAACGTCTCTCGTCCTTTCGTTGGATCATCGAACAACACTCACATCGCAGCGAGGTTTTTCTCAAGCGAACGGGATCGTTCTCCCCCGATCCCCACGGCCGATTTCGTGTTTGCGACTCCCTTCGCAACATCCTGCCCTACCGTGTCCGAGCGTTGTGCCGCGGCCCTGTGTGCGTTCTCGGGGAGGTATAATTGAATGTTTTGTATAATTAACCTGCGCCATAACTCAAGGTACGTCGCGCCTACAGCCGTGGGCAGACTTCCCCCTTCCCCTTCAATGCACGCACCTACTTTCCAGACGAGACATTTGTGTATTCACGGATTCGTTTTATCTTATTACTTAGCGAGGCTAGCTATTGCTTCGCGTTGCGCCGCGTCGGAAGCATTGACTGAACGAAGATCCAATAATTGATCCGATCGGGAAATCGAATCGTCTGTGAATGTTCTTGTATTCTAAGAGAATAATTGAGCCGTTTATTTTGAAAGTGACACGAGTCCATTTATCTTTGTATCGAGATATTTAACGGTTTGCGTTTTAATAGATTTAAAAATATTGGTAATTGATAACGTGGTGGTGTGATGTTTCTGTGTTCCTAAGGGTGTGCAATTTACCAACCCAATTAGTGTGATGAACATCGTTTAAGAAAATAACACGTTTCTGTCTAGTCACTTTCAAAATTAATAAAATGACTTTTTTAATTTTTAGAAATAAATGTAAATCCCTTGAAAAAAATTAAAATTTCTTAAAATAAAGAAATATATATATATATATATATATATATATATATACAATTTTGAGTTATAAAGTTAAAAAATATCCAACTTTTATTCAATATTAGCAATGTTACATTCAAATAATATTTCGTGATTTATAATTTTACGCCGATTTGCGTATGCGGAAGAGTTTTAAAATAACTATGGTGTACAGGTGATATATTGTAACATTACAGGTGGTATATTTTAATATTACACCATTATAATAAGTCAATTATTTAGTGTTGCGATTGGTCTTACATTTTTGTACAGCGATACCAATTCAATGTTATTAAAGTTTCTTGGTCTCCCCTGACGCGATAGTAAATCCAGAATTTTGACACATTTTATATGGTTCAGTTTTGAAAAATCGCATCCAACATATTTTTAACCAATTTATTCTCTCTCCATTAGTATTTCTTAACCTTCTAGATACCGCTTCCTCTACAGGTTTAGTTATTATTTAAAAAATCACTGTCTGAGCTAATCGAACACTACTACTTTAATAACAAAAAATACAGGTTTTATCTCATAAAATTTTACTGCATAATATACTTCATATCAGTTTGAAACTCTTAGAATGAGACTTACGAGTCTTTCAAAATAAAAATTTCTATCGTTTCATTAATTTTCCGTGTACGAAATCTTCGTGACTTTAAATATATTAGTTACAGTTTGTTCAGAAATGAAAAGATAACGTAGAAATGTAAATATCAAATATCGGCTAGCTTGATATTTTTCTGGAAAATGGACTTAGGCCATTTTCAAGATGAACGGCTCAATTACTCGTCAAAGATTGTCTACAAATAGTGGTATTCCTATTAATCCTAAAAAATGTCGAAGAAAAAGAAGTTAAATTTACACCAATAAATATAAAAAAAAATTGAAATTTTAATTATTTCGTTTTTGATTTATTAATAATCCTGAGATTAACGGGAATCAACGAAAAAATCTTGCAATAATTGAAAATACTGCTCCTATATATAAAAAATAATGAAAATGGCCTACAACATAATATATATCATGTAAAATAATATCAGTTGATGATCATCAGTGAACTCGCGTTACGGGCAACCATGGATTATCAGACGAAAATACGGAGCTATAATGCCCAGTTATTAGATTCGAAAGTCGCCGCTACGAAAGAGTGAAAGTGTTTCGAAACACAAATCTGTCGAAACGTTCAATCTATATCGTTTCGCGTTGTACTGGACTGTTTTTCGCGTCGCGGTGGAGCCGGCTGTAATTTTTGTTTCTCAAAGTTTCCTGTCGACGCGTAGGATGCGAGATGAATGGGCGAGACTAATTTCAACAGCCCGCAGCTGTTGGATTCCTGTTGGGTAAACTGCAAACAACGACAAAAGACGCGACGCGAGCACACGAGGCAATCGAGGAGCCACGGATAAAAATTCGATCTCTCGACGAGGCCATACGTCTTCCGTCCAGTCATCCTTCAGGCGATATTTACCCGATATTTACACGAAACGGCGTGATTATCCAGCAGGATGGAAATGTAAGCAGATTATTCCAGCGGCGCTATCTCGTAGCGAGCGAAATTGAAAGGCGCTCCACCCACCGTCGATTGCCGAGGCTAACTAACAACCGGATAATCGTCCCCGACGAGAACCTCGACGAGCTACCTCGTGCAACCGAGCGTCTCTCGGATAGCCTAACGCAGAACAGCTCCACGACCAACCAGTTGTGGCTTACACAGTTCTACGCTAAACACTGCCGCTACGTGTTTTCAACGTGTTTCTATCTTGCTGCTTTTCTCTTTAGAATATCCGCTCCTTTAGAAAATCATCTTACCCGCTTCGTATACGATGTACATCCACACCTAAGTAAGTAAGAAACTCGCGTTCTCGTGTGACAATAAAAAGTCAGACTACGAATTTTTTACCAACTTTAACCGGAGTTAATTGAAAAGGATATACCTGCGATAAATCGGGGCTCATTTAAGTGTAACTTACGAGCGTAGTTCCTCCGGGTCTTTTGCTCTTGCTTTTTCATCTTTTCGCCGGTAATAGTAGTACACCGTTGTAATAAAGTACAGAGTAAATGGGTTAGCGACAACGAGTGCAATTAGAAAAACCCGTTCTCGAGGATCCGTGAAAATTACGAATAATCGAGTCGCGGCCGATTCAACGTAATGAGCCGTCATGCGACCAAGCTCCACCTGTCACGACAGTCTAATAAAGCATTCGCGAATCGATTGCGAAACGATTGTGTGTGTGTGTGTGTGTGTGTGTGTGTGTGTGTGTGTGTGTGTTACACTGTACATAGGTACAGGTAGACACTGGCTCGCAAGTTTGTAAAGATCTTTTTAAAACATTCGTAAATCTCTCGGAAGAATCTCTTCTTTTTTTTCTCTCGCCGGTTGCAGATTTTATTCTGGAAAGGCACTGGAAGACTTCGTGACCCACGCATCTTTCAGGGAGCACACATTTCTGTGTGCCCCGAATTAACGACCGCTCTCGTCATCGAGTATCGTACTCGACGTTGAACACATGTTCCTCTCGTGACGTAGAGCACACGCTATTGCAAGTTACGTAGCGCGGCTTTCACCGTTGAAATTTCACGTACGCAGCGTACGGGAAGAGGGTGAAGCTTGAAGGGAGAGAGGGCGAACAAGACGAAATCACACGCGTCCCCCTCCGCGAGATATCCTGCGCAACGGTGTATCGGTCGAAAAGTATGTATTCATTACGGAACTCCTAAGTGCCCATTTAAATAGCTATATTTCAGAGTGTAGCCGTAAGGCCAACAACCTGTCAAGAGATCATACCCTTGTCAAAATAATCGCTAAATTACGGGATGCGCACAGTTTTAACTATCAGCCCGCTTCCTCTCCCCCCTCTCCACCCCTACCCCGGGTTCTTTCGCCGACATTCCCGTTTCCTGCCTATCCGCTTGGCCCATCTCGTTTCCTCCCGATACCTGCTTCCTCCGTTTCTGTGTCTCCTTCTCTCCTTTCTTTTCCTTTCTTTTTTTTTTTACTCTCTGTGGTCTTATGTCTCTCTCTCTCTCTCTCTCTTTCCATGTTGTTTTTTTTTTTTTTTTTTGGAAGGATGGTTCAGGACGCGAGTATGATGAAAATCGACACGGAGATAATCGTTTATACTCGATTGTAAGGGACATCGGTTGGCTGCATCATGGTTGGGCCTCGCGATGATTAATGGCACGATAAAATTCACCTGAAAACGTCGACGAACGACCGGCCGTGTATAATTGTTATTTTATTCGTGTTTTAAAGTCCTGGAGAGGACGACACAACACGAGCCATTAATTTTCATCGACCGAGATGACGATCCCGCGCGCGCGCGCAAAAGAAAAGCGTCGAGTTCCCTTGGAAGCATTAGCGATTGGATAGATAATTTATTAGACAGAAAAAGACGGTCGGCCACATACTTACAAAAATCAAGCACCCTCTGATCGATTTTATAATGGTAGTCAGTTCACATTATAGTAATAATCAATCAATATTGTGATAAATAAATGTAGAATTTGTTCACCCCCTCTCCCATCAGCAAAACGTCGCGTTTTAAATTTGCTTCCAGATTTTTCAATACAAATAATAGACAATTTCTAAGGAAGCATTCTATCTGAAAGATCATGATCCACAGACTGAGAAGATAAGTGCTCTACTACATTATTTTTGTAACATCTTAGTTCAGTTATGTTTCTTTTTCAACTATATCAGATGATCCATCTGATCATCCACGTACACTTTTTTTTTTTGGTAGATTTTTATAAATTGTTGAACATCATCTCTTGACTGATTCTTTAATTGAGCTAACATCGACAATTCTACAATAGTTATTGACTAAATGTTTATGTAAAATCCATGTAGAATCACAGCTAAAGGGCGAGTTTGATTTGAAATGTGTCTCTTTAGAAAATTAAGTAACATTTGCACCTTTCAAATTAATTTTACCACATCTAATATTTCTTTTTCGATACAGTGTCGTTCGTAATTCGTAATGCAATACTCGAAGCAAGAAGAGATCGATATGATGTTCACTTGTGATAAAAGCAGTGTTTGAGAGAAGCAGTCCGAGTGTACAAAGATGCATTTCCTAACCATAATTGTCACGAAATACATATGCAAAAGTGGTCAAAAATTTTCGTCAAACTATTCGTGAAATTATTAATAACGAAACAAAGGAATCATCGTAGCTAATGTTAACGAAAATTCGCATGCGAATCTAAGGCAACTTGAGTAAGAGTGTCATTTATAAAACTAGCATAATACGAATAAGAGAGAAAAATTTCACCCGTGTCGATTATCTTTATATCGAGATTTTCACGGATTTAACAGATTGAGTATTTTATTACAGTAAATTTAAAAAAGTAAAAGTAGCAATTTGTCATAATAATTTAAAAAAAAAACTATCTCTGAACAGAGAGAGAGAGAGAGAGAGAGAAAGAGAGAGAGAGAGAGAGAGAAAGGCATCGAGTCGTAAAAGAGAACGTTTAGCTTAGGTACTGCGCGGCCATTAGGTTTCTGATCGGCCAATTACGTTGTATAATTTTATGCTTTATTGCGCGCAAAAATAAAATCAATCTCGCGCCAATCTCTTGCTAAATTACTATAGATTCTGCGAGGTTAGCGACTCGTAGTCAAAGTCGTCGAGCGATGTTGTTCAGTTTTCGGTGTAATTTGTTACTTTCAATTCCCTCGTGGTAACCGGACATTCTCGTTTTCGCCGCGCGCGTTTGAAAACAACGACTCGAACCCGCTAAAAATATAATTCTTCATGGCCTCTGTAACACTTTTCGATAGTCGAAAGCGTTCGCGAAATTGCGCATTATTTATGATTTATCGATCCGATGGAAACGGTTGGCTGGCTCTGTCACGCTCGACGGAACGACATCGATTTAATTACGACGATTTCGTGGAAAGAAATTGACAAGGATAAAGAAGTAAATTGCGAATCAATTACAAATTACTTGAAATTGTCGAGGGAAAAGCGTGAAGCTAAAATACTCGTGCTGCCTAACATAATTTACGTCGTAAATTACATCGACGGATCCTGCGATTGGAATTTTCTTTACGACATTCTTCGCGATTTCCTTCGGTGATTCTCTTCGCTAATTCCGCCGCATTAACGATCAACATCTCGTGCAGTCATTTGCAAATATTTCCAAACGGACCTCACTCAAGTTTCCACGAGACGATTGACAACGTCCATTCACGATTGACGAGCCAACGAAAATACGCGATACTGTACGATTCACACGATCGTACGTTCATTAATATTAATCGATGGCCATTGTCGCGCGCGCGGCGGTTTCGCGATGCATGGAAACGCGCGCGCCTTGGGCACCGCGCGTCTGCACGCAACCTGCCAATGATTAATGACAGAAAAGGCGTGAGAGGTAAGTGCACGGTAGATTTTCCCCTTATCTACCAGCGGCTGGTTTCCACTTCGTTTTACAGCGTCGCAGCTGCGTTCGTTTTTCTATCGTTGCGAGCATCGCACCAGCGGGGATGCTCCTTAACGTCGCGTCGTGCAATCACGCGGATAAAAATAATCGCATCGTGCGTGCCGCGTCATCCACGACGGCGAGACGTTTTCAGTTATAAATCTGGAGGAAAGCGATTTTTTTTTTCTACCGTGTCCATTCATCTCTTGCTTAACTCTGCCAATGATTGGTGACAAGCATTATACACTCGGACTGCCTCTCTCAAACACTAGTCACTTTTACCATAAATGAGCATCGCATCGAGTATACCAAATTTTCGATGACACTGTTCAGGATTTCAAGGCACTAGAAACGAGATTATCGTTGGCGATAAATAGTAAATATCTTCATTTACATTTATCACAAGGTGTTCGATTGCCGTGTCTTGGCTTTAAATTTATACGTGAAACTGACGAATTTCCAAAGTCATGTTATTTATATCTGAACGTATTTTTTCACCAGTTGTACGATACAGTGAAACAAATACTATGATAGTTATATGAAAGAAAAAAAAGAAAAAAAAAACACTCGTGATCTTGAAAATTCTTGAAAAAGAATGACCTTGAAAAAGACATTCTTACCAGTTATTGGTCTTTCGATGCCATTCGTGTTAGGCAAAGAGATATTTCTTGCATCGTCAAAAAGGTATTTAAATGGCCTGTGTGCAATATTCTAAGAGCTGTTTTCTCGTCTTCTTGTTTTTACGAGACAGGTTTGGATAACGCGACGGCTTCTGTCGAACGTTTTTTACGTTCGCCAGGCGAAGTTTAGCTTGACAGAAAATTTGTAGGTCGAGATTAACAATACTTTGCGGATCCATAAATTCGTTCGCATTTCTCAATATTCGTTCACGCTTAAAATTCACTGGCGAACGCCAGTTTCGATCATACCGATGAGAAATCGAAAGAAATCACTTTCGTATGGAAAAGTGTCTGAAGAATGTTTTTTCACAAGTGTTCGAAAAATATTTTTCACAAGCTCGATTTCGCGAGCAGTACTTTCAGCAAGCAGCTTTCCAAACACAAACCGGACCACGTTCGACCATGGTGGATCCATATGGCACACGCAACCAGCGATACGCGCGGATGGTACCAGCTTGGCAAGGATAATCACGGGGCTGAGCCGTAGCGTCGATATCCGGTAACAAGAGCAGGGTGACGCGAAAATAGACCGGACCAGTTCGATCCGTGGCCACTTAAAAAGCGTATAAAGGAGAGGGAGGGGGGCAGGTTTGGTTAGCGAGAGGACCATGCGGCGGGGCATAATAAATATCGGGTAAGGACGAGATCGGGCGCTACTTACGCCGTCAGCGATAATGACGGGGTGTGTTCGGGCTGTTTGCTTAGCGAGCAGATTAGTGAATGAATCCACAGGTGGGCGCCATCCGTCACATTCTGAATCGGATCCAGCTTGGTCGGCTCCGCCTATTCACCGACTAGCATTCTTCCACACCAGACCCGAGACCTCGTCTCGAAAGGGTAACCATTGAGGACGCCACGTGATAAACAAATTGCGCCAGCTCTTCCGTTCGATTCATCGTCACTCACTCGGTGTTATCACTAATTCC
Source organism: Tetragonula carbonaria (assembly GCA_032399595.1). NCBI lineage: Eukaryota > Metazoa > Arthropoda > Insecta > Hymenoptera > Apidae > Tetragonula > Tetragonula carbonaria. The sequence goes on from JAUCRC010000002.1 coordinate 19,852,633, forward strand.
ACACCGTTGTTTGTTCCTTGTTTCCACGCGTGAGATGTCGTTCACGTGATGAAAGTACGTCACGCTTCTTGGGTTGTCCCATAAGTAATGTCGCATTTTTGTGTATAAAACAAGACAGATATTCTGTTTAGTCAATAACCAATCCAATCATTGTTTTGGAAACGAATTCAAGTTCAAGTGACGTTGCACGTTAGACTTGATCGATATATTTAATATCTTGGCAATCTCTCTGATTGCATGGATTAATTTGAACTTGGAGCCGATATTTGATCACTATCAACAGATCTACCGGGCCGTTCCTCGTTCGTGAACCATTCTTCCGTTTACAGCATCATTGAATTACAGATCAAATACATCTTCTCGTCACTCGTCTTCACAGTAAAATTAAATCAAAAAAAAAAAAAAAAAAATGTAATCCAAACTTAACATTTTTCTTCCAACGATTAACACACGGTCTGATATATTAGAAGCACTGTTTTGTCACGGAAAAGCAAAAGGAAATGTGAGATTGACTTACGGGATAACATCATACTCCCTCTGTCCGAAAATATGGCATACATTTGAAAGAAAATCTTAGATTATCTAGAGTTTCGAAAGCAACTGGCAATACTCATTATATTGGTATTGTTTACATTGATAGCAAAATAACATATTTGACAGGCATTGCTTTTGAGTTAAGTTGGAATTCGAAGACCAAAAATTAGTTTTTTTTAAGAAAAATAAAATAGTCACCGCTGTGATTTCAAAATGGAAAATATTTTCACCCAAATAACGTGAATTTACAAAGAAGAGATGGCAAATCGAAGCAATTGACTAATGAACAACGTCATGGTATCTTGCAACAGCTATTACAGTATATGAAGAACAAAAAAGAATTAGAACACGGTGCTATTAATCAAGATAATACAAAACCACATTCCTCTGATAATGATAAAGATATTGTTGCTGCAGGTTCTACTGATGGTTGGAATATTTAATTTCATAACCACCAAACAACCCCGATTTAAACGTTCTTGATTTGGGGTTTTTTAACTCTATTCAATCACTACAACACGAAGCTTCGCCAAACACAATTGATGAATTGATCGAATGTGTTCAAGATACATTTAATAAATTAGAGAGAAATACTCTTGATAACGTTTTTTATAACATTACAAACGTGTATGGAATCAATTATGTTGACAGGAGGGAGAAATTCATATAAAACACCTGATATTAATAATTTATAGGAATTTATAAATTCCAATAAAACACCTCACAAGGTAAAACTTCGTCTGAGGATCGATTAGCTGAAAAGTATATGTGTTCAGAAGAAGCGTTTGACAAGGCTAAATCTCACGTTAATTTTGGATTACATTAAATTTGGATTACACCAAAATTATTTGTACTTAGTTATATCGTGATAATAAAATGAATTTAATATTTCTTTTATATTTAATTTTAGTTTGATTTTCTTCGCAAATGTATATACCATATTTTCGGACAGAGGGAGTAATATATTGAAGGAGTGCGGTTTCGTTGATCGTACAAAATTTTGGAAAACATCCGAGCTCTGCTTCAAAATGGAATTAATTGGAGCGGAATTCGTCACTGGATTCCTATTCGCATGGACGTCGAAGGTCACTCGAGTTTACCCGAGTTAATCGTGAATCCACCCACAATCTTTCCGCCTACCTGCAGCTGCTGACAGCGCTGATGTGGCACGAGACAGTTACCTATGATATCCATCATCGTTCCTTTCGAGGATAATCGTTGGTCACGCCTCTAACAGCCGACGAAGGGTATCGCACGAACGAGAGAGAGTCTCCGCGCCGCACTCTCGACTCCGTCATAGTGATCTCTCGGTTGTCAACGCTGTCAACGGGACAACTCACTTTCCATTGCCATTCCAACTTGACTCGAATCAGCCCTGTCATTTCCAATTACGTTTTTTTTCTTTTTTACATAATTTCACACAGTGCGTATATATATATATATATATATATATATATATATATATATATACATATATATATATATATACATATATATGTGTGTGTGTACATACGTATCGTTGAAAAATATGGTAGACAAGCACAGGTGGTTCGTCCGAGTGGAACACGAGGCAAGCGGAGATTTGTTACCCCCGGTGTATAAAAAAGCATACACTCTATTTTCTATGCGCCGAAGGCCCTCGAGGTAGCGATATGATGGAGTGCTAAGGAGATTGGCGGACCACCGGAGTAATGTTCGCGCTAATAGCAGTGATTACCCTGCCTTGTTGAGAATGAGTCCGCCCGCTCTCCTTCTAGACTGGCCGTTGTTCAGGCTGAACTCTGTTTCGCCTTACGGTGCCCTGCCCACGAATTGATGGATGTTTACCAAACTAACTGGCTGGACGTCGTGGTGCAGCCTGACCGCCGGCTGCTATAGCGAGCTACTATAACGTCCAGCTCTATCAAAATCGGCGTTGTGGCTGATCTCATGTCGTGAATGAAGTTTCGTCTTTGGTTGCTCTTTACAGCAATTGTAGATCAGAGCTGGGCAAAACTTGTGCATTGCCTGATGATTTCAATGATGTGCAACTATAGTGATTATCAAATAATCGGTAATCACTGATCAATGAACAAGGAAAGTAATCGGAATAATTGTAATCAAAGATTGTGATATATTTGTGATATTAATAATAATCGTATAAAATATTGATTGATCGTGATTGTGTAGGACAGTTTACTTTTATCGACAACACTGTGTATATTTCGTGCATTGTTTTGCGATTTAATATTCCAGAAATCAACTGCAATTGAACGTAAGTCGTCTCATCCATAAGTTATTATCCTCCGTATGATTTGATGACGATGGACAAGTTTAGTAATAAATCTGCCAGATAATCAGAATTTTCAGATTCTTCGTTATGATACACTATTGTAACAAAACTCTATCAAAGAATTACAAACTTTTATTATTATTACAAATCATTACAAGTCCAACAATATATTGGATATATCAAACTGTAAGCGGTTTCCAATAACAATTATTTTAAATAATACGACTCTAGATGATTAACACGTGATAAGAACATGAAGAACTAACACATTACAGATTCTAACGAAATATAAACTAATCGCTGAATAATGTAAAAATCACCGATTAATCATTATAAATTACAAAAGTCTATTAGAAGATTACTGATTTATTCGAGCAATTATTGATTGATTAATGATAATATTTAGCAATTTAAATTCTTACTATATTTAATTTAACCGTTTATGATTTCATTTAGTTTAATAATCATTTTATGATGTTTTTTATGATGACTCGTTCATTTCTTTTATAATTATAGCTAGTAATTACATGGAAATAATTGCAATAGAATCGATTACTGTTCAGATTCGATTCCAAAGGTATACCTGTACCTTTTTCTAGAAAAAAGGGAAAAGTAATATAACGACTAATTAATGACAGAGAAGAAATTGCATGATCATTCCAAGTCACAAGGTAGTTCAGAGCAAAAGGCTCTCTCTGGATTAAATAATTTCAACCATATTCTCGCATCGTTCGTGATCCTCGGAAATCGTGGAACGGCGCCACGTTCACTGTTATTCAATGTCGGATTCGACGAACAATCGTTTATAGGATTGGTAAGTGCTCCGACAGCGAATCGACACGATGTAACGCTCGAACGTACGTGACTCGATTGTTACTATTCGTCGAACGAATGTAAGGCGATCGACGAACGAATAACGCGATCGAACTAGCGACCAAACTAAACCTTTTCGAGCGCGAGTTTTCAAATCGGTATCGGCCACGGGATAATTACAGTTGCATTGTTGCCAACGTCATTTCGCTATATATCAACAGGACCTCATGCATATGCATCGCCGCATGAGGAAGGGCGTAATCGCGTAACATTAAATCGGCGCTCGTTCACAGTTACTTTCCCGCCTTCCTGCCATTCCTCTTCGGCCTTTCTTCGCGGCGGTGCACGCCCTCCGCGATCATTCTCTCCTACGTCTGTATTTTCGTTCGTGCCCGCGAACATCGCGCCTGTCCGACGACAACGTACCGATGAACCCGCGCGTCCGATCATTTCCAACTAATAATTTCGTTAATTGATCGGTTTTTCGTTTCACGATTCGTAGCACATGGTGGGATGCGTCAGAGCAGAGCCTGGGTGTTTGGGAAAAAATTCTTTTAACCTCTTGATCGTCACAGTCTTTTTAAAAATCGCACGTTAGATCGCCGCGTATTTTAAAGACCGCGCACCAGCTAACCGCGTATATTCAATTTTTAAAAAAATGTACTTTTACTAATAAATAAATAATTTAAATATTTTTTACTTACATAATTAGCGAGCCACAATCAATTAGGATATAATTTGCACAAAAAAGAAAACACTTGATTTTGCCACTAGGATTGCCACACAATCGATCAAATACTAAATATTAAAAAGATTGAAAAAGTTACATGCACGTTTGTTGAATTTGAAATGTTATAATATATTATAGTCTAAAAAATACAAATATATACTAAACAACAATAAAACTAATATTTAACTTGGGTGTGGAATGCTTTGAAGCATGTAGTTGGGCAGAGTGGAATTTTACAGTTTTCGCGCGCGAATTTTGTTTCGAAGCAGCTTTCGAATCAATCCAAAATCAAGGAAGAATATATATATATATTTTTTTTTTCGATTTTTTTAGTGTTAGAAAATGATCCTAGATGTCACCGTTAAGAAATCGAAATTAATTTCGCTTTTATTTAGGATACAGGGACTAGCGCGCACGGCGATCAAGTGATTAAATTACTGCTCAAAGTTATTTCAGAAATAATCTATTTGTAAAAACAACGAAATTATGTTATTATAGTTTCATTTCATAAAAAAAAGATTGAAGATTAATTTATTTCCAGTCGAATGATTTATTTGTTATTTCATGAAATAAATTGTTTACTATTACCTGGATTTACTACTTGCCTGGATCTTTGTTTGATATTTGATTTCGATAGAAATAACTAGTTTCTCAAGGTTATAATATTTACTACTTTTTATTCTGCGGCATAAACGTGAGCATAGTTACATAGCTACACTTATCTATACAGACGAAGTTGAAATGGATATCGCTTGATTCTCTGATGACGATAAAAGAAATTTAGATGTGCTTCATGATCGTATATTAGTATTTGTAAAATATATAATAGAGAGACTATACTCATTTGCAACTTTAACGCAGATGTCCTCAAATTTTGCCAAGACAAATTTCTGATAACACACATCAATAAATTATTGTAATTTTCATTGGTTATTTTTTTTCTTTTCTTTCGAGTATTTTTTTAGTCTCACTGATACTTATTTTGAATGTTATTTTAAAGGCAAATTTTCAATCATCAAATAAATATTTTCTCAAATAATCAGTTCTTCAATTTATTATTTTCCCGATTATATGCATAGCTTCGAATTCCTGTAATTGGCCAAATGAGCTGCATACCATTAATTGAAATCCATTATTTGTCAAATACTAAAGAACATTCAATTTCAGAAATTTACTTGCGAATTATTATTCGAAATATATTTCTGCGTCAGGGCCCTGCGCGTACAAATTTCTTGGCTCTTGATTAGCGTCGTGCGTTCGTACGCATATGAAAAACTCGCGAAAGTATCAAGAAAAGAAATCACTCGCTTCGGGACAAAATACTCGACTTTGCTAAACCAACGGGCATTCGCGCAAATGACGCATGCGCGCTCAACTGAAACCAAAAATCCCGGAATTTGCCAATTTCGTGCCAAGCACACAGACAAAATTGATTGATAATTAAACACGTGCATTATTGCGTTCATGGAAAGTACGGCTGTATCCAGTGGAAAATTGACAGCGAGTGTATATTTCTGACTAGGAAATTGCTGGAATATCGTATGCATAGAAATCGTTTATTTCCTTTTTTTTTTCTTTTTTTTTTTTTTTTTTGTTCTTTTGGAACAAGGTCAATTGTTGAACGCACGCGTTGCGGCATTCATCTTTTTTGATAGCCAGTGTTTAACGGGTGTGGTCGAACCAGTTTCTAGAATCACTCGCTGATGCAAACCGACGTTGACTCGCGTAATTTTTTTCCTTTTTTATTATTTTTTTTTTCAAATTAACAAGTTGCTCCAATACCGTATTCATCGACGGTGTAGGAAGTTCGCTACGACTGACAGATACGCACTCTCCTCAAGGACGTTGCACACGCACCGAGCAATTTCAAAAAACGTGTGATTATATTCTAGGTGCAATACATCAAAAGAAAGTTCAGCGTTTTAAACGTTAGAAGGTTAGATTGACCTTTCTTCGATTTCCTGTACTCTCGCCGTAAAACCCCCCCTCCCCTCCCCAGAAAAAAAAACAAAAAAAGAACGCGCGTAAGATTTTCTCGTATATACCAAACAACGGTATTTCCTCCTTTTCGCATAAATCTCACGGCGATACGAAGGATTAGAAATCCGCGAGTCCCGCATACTTCCCGACAATAAACGTCGCCTGCCTGTTTCGCGGTAATTCGAAATCGCTACGTTCCCCGGCCATAAATTAAAAGAACAATTAATATCCTCCGCCGATATAAAACCATTAACTCGCGGGTATTCCTCGATCCTCGTCAAGTATCGTTGTTGCTCGCTCGGTTTGATGTTTTCCACGGGACTGGCAACCGTTCACCGCAATATCCCCTATCCATAAATCGGAAATCTTTACCGCGGCATGATGTATGACCGGCTCGTACCGCTCGTCTCGCGTTCGCTGATAAACGATCCGATGCTTTGCCTCCGATTTTTCCCGATATTGTACTCCCGTTAATGGCAAACTTACTCGGCAACGAGTAAACGGACCACCTGTCCTTGCCTAGCTTCCTCGCTCAGTTCCCGCGTATCGCGCGAGTTAGCATCCCGTTGGGAATACGCTCTCGCAGCGTGCGTCTCTGCGTAGATAGCTGCAGCGCAATCGCCACGGCCTTCTCGTTTCCATAAAGATGCAAGCTCCGCGATACCGAGAAGCCACGCTACGTGCCAACACACGGCACGAGATCTACGCAGTCGAGATCTATTCCATCTTCTCGGAGTCTCGTTCGTTTCTCGTTCTCAGCCTTCCGAACGACACGTTCGGGAACACGCATGCGTCGATTTCTAGGTGATTTTCGTGATACCTGCATCAGTTCGCCTGCCGATTCATCGATGTTGAACTCTATATATATATATATATATATTGCAACATGCATCTGGAAACCTAGAAATCGATGCATGCGTCGCCGCGTGCATTTCAACGTGTGTGTGTGTGTTGGGGCCTTCAGTGTTGGTCCGATATTTTGGAAATTTTTTTCCCGAGATATACGAATGACGATTTAAACAAAAATTTCTGTCGCTGTTTTGACACGAATATATCGAATATCGATTATATCTATTTCGAGAGTCGAAACTTGGAAATTGTTATCATCGAAAGTGAAAATTATCATTATATTGGTTTTACTGCAAATTTTTTGAAAGCTCGAATCGTCTACTGTTACAAGTTAAACGAGTTTAACTGTAACTTAATAATTGAACGAAAAGAACGTCGAAGGAACTTTTTGAAAATTCTCGTTTCTGCAAGTAGAAACTGATTAATTTAGATGTCCATAGAACGAAAAAAAAGAAATGACTGAAAGAATATTTTAAGCAGGGATCGAAATTTTATAGGGACACTATTTTGAGATGTTATACTTCAAATCCGTATAATAAAAGTTCCGTGAAAACGAATTTTATTTCAGAAAATTTGATTAAGAATCCATCTTGAGTATTATTCGACTATTATTCGTTGAATTTGCTACAAATACTGAGAACTTTTTTGATATTGATGCGATAAATTATTCCTCCGACAGGGGAATCTTTTATATTTTATACATAATTCTACTCTGTCTAAAACTCTTATTTTCAGGAACGTTATTTGCTCTCGTCATTAACGCGTACGTGCATACTTTGTTCACGCCGTTCGACACAGTTTCGCGGCGAGCAAAATGCAAGATCACACTACGATTACATCCAGCATGCCAAGTCAGAAAAGTTTGTAAAAATTGTCACGAAGAAGATACAATACTGCTGGAAAGAAGTATTAGTAGAAACGTGACTAAGAAAGTTACAACATTCTGCGATGGGAGCAAAGGAGAACACATCTTTGCCTAAGCTCTTTTAATGAAACCCATTAAAGTTACTATTGCATTGTTATAAAAGCAATATTCAGCTACTATTCTTCCCTGTAATCTTAAAGTTCTTCAATCTTTAATATACTAATGTGTATTAAATTTGCTTCGTCGGTCACCGGAGACTGACACAGCTTGAACGAAAAGATCACTGTCGGTCACACTGTCGGTCACCAGTGACCGACACTTAATGCGTTAACAGAGTGATGACAAAATCTTAATTTCGTTCGGAAAACATTGTGCATTGAACGTGTTCAACTGACGTTGCACTTTCCAATGAAGAATTTAAACCGTCCTTAAACAAATATCGAACACGATTGTTTTATATTTTCATGCAAATTTTGAATTTCATAGCTGTTTCTTCTCGATAAAATATCTTTCATGTTTTCTTTCTCTTTTCTTTTTTTCGCGAGGTACTGTGAATCGCGGGATCTCGTTCGAAGGTATTTAGCTCGTTTCGCGTTCCTTTCCGTGATTGCTTGTTCTCGCAGCCCGTTCTCGGTGCCTTTCAACGATTTTAATGGCGACCATACGCTGAAGTCGGACGTTGGGATCGCGTGTAACGTCGGACAGATGGAAATTTGTTGGCCATTTTCTGGAATGTCGTGTAACGGGGTTTCGTATAAAAGGAGACGTTCGACTGAAGCTCGAGAAGGCGTTTATTTACTGGAATAATGGTCAACGTGTTCATCCGTTACGCACACTCGGTGACTGTCAAACGCGTTCGAAACTTTTTCGTCCTTTTTCGCGGTAATGACAATTTTCGATTGTATCAGTCACGTTACATTACATGTTTCCGCAATACTTGAAATACGTTCAATTTAACTCATCAGCTGTTTGATATTTGAAAGTTCCATGTTCGAAGAACGGAACAGTTCTCAAATGTTCGCGGCAGGCAACTCGATGAGTTGAAAAATGATCTCGATTCTCGAAGTGAACAAACAAAAAAATATTTGCGTAAATATGTGCGCTTCTCGCTTATACCCAAGTTTATTCGCCGATTATTCACCGTAATTAATCGCTCCGCGATTCTCGAGACTTGAGCGAGTTTCTACGCTCGCGTAAAGACGTCGGAGAGGATCGAGCAGGGCTTGGTCGAGGATTCTGTCCGTGGACGATCGAATCTCGAGGGCAGGCAGGCGTAACGAGAGTACCGTGCGTGCCTCAAAGTACGGGCAATTACCGAGCTGCCTGCTTCCACAATGCATGCAAGCCGCGCAAATACGGTAAACAGATGTAATAACCGTGCAAGGGTGGAATTTTAAACGCTATCAGCCCTATTTGCGTATCCTTCAGCCGCGATTCCACGAAACAAGCTCGTAGATAAAACCCGTAGGTTAGGTTTAGGTTAGGTTTACTTTAGGTTCGCTGTTGGCGCACGACATTACACCGCTTCCTATATCGTTTCCACCTCGAATCGCAAACTCTCAGAGAACCTGACTAGAACTTGAACCAAAATTGCCCTTAACCGTTTGAGGGCCTTTCTTGTTTCCCAATCGAAAATTGCCAAGCGGCGCGATAGCGCTTGCAATATTTTTTTCTTTTTTTAGTACTATTTGCATCCAAATGTTAGATTGAAATTAAAATTCGTTTTTTGTCAGCTGCCTCATTAAATAAATAAATATTTTATTATTGTTTCATTGTTATTATTATTATAGTCTATTCTACATAATTTAGTTCATTATATTATTCCTTTACTTCGAAAGTCGCGCATCGATAGAAACCGAGCCTGCTCCTGTGATTATGGGCTTCGCAGCCTAGTCCTTCGCCTGGCGCTTTGAGGACAAGACTGAAGAAGCGCGATCGCATCGTTTGGCACTCAAACGGTTAATTACTATTATCCAAATAACGAGCTGTACGCGATTAATTCGGACCGAGTAATTCTCGGCAAGAGAAGGAGAACAGAAACAAAAGAAGAACAAAGGGAAGAAAAGAGAAAGACAATCAAAGAATCGAAGAGACGATAAAACGAACGAGAGGACGAACGCGCTCGGATCAATGGGGAGCTGGACCGATGGAAAAGAAAGAAAGAGCGAGGGCGCTTCGAAACTCAAAGAGGGTTCCAGGGTGCAACGGTCCATTATTTGTTTTAGATATTAATGTTCCCCGTGGACGATCGATAATTTACATTGGACGTAATCGCACGGTGTGCATCCTCTATCTCTAGCGCGGAATCCGCTGAAAGAGAGATCGGTGCACAACCGGACGGAGGAGGACAGAGGCAGCCAAAGAGAAAGGAGACCCGTGTAAACAATAAATCACGATAAATACGTTTGCCCGGGACCATTATAAAAGCTGGAGCCGGGAGGAGGAGGAGGAGAATCGGCGCGATCGGCGAACGAAGGTGAGGCTAGCCAGCCAGCTGAAGCTGAAGCTGAAGTGAACTGGTGCTGAACCGAGAGAGAGAGAGAGAGAGAGAGTTCACCGATATGCAGTCCCTCCCCGGGGCCATTCCCTGGTGCAGCCTCTCCTCCACGGCCACGCATTACGATCGCTTAAGTCTCGGCTCGACTATCGAGTGATCCATCGCCTACGAATTCGATGAAGCCTCCCGCCTACCCTCGGGACATTCTCGACTAATGAGCGTGTCTCGATCCGTGAACCACTAGCCTCTCTCTCTCTCTTTATTGCTATCTCTCCGCTCTCCTTTCTCATTGTTCCTTCTTTTTTTCTCTCCATTTTTATTTCCTCCTTTTTCGGTTGTTTTGTCCTCTTCGTTTTTTTTTTTTCACTTCTTTCGGTTCTAGCCATCTACGCTTCCAGGTGCACTCCGTGTGTTTCCGTTTAAACAGGATTCTAATTAAAAGGCCGAACGAGCCCGTGCCTCTATCCCACTCGAGTCCGGCCGAGGAGACGACAGGTGAACAGGCGGCAGAATCGTCGAGAGCAGCAGAAATTCCTCTGGCCGACCCTTGGAACAGGACATCGCGCGTTCAACTTTTCCGCGTTTCGGTTCTCGGAAAGTTTTCGTCTCGGGGCCAGCGGCGATTATTACTCTCCCGCGGTTATATCTTCCCGCGAGGCTCGATTTATTCGTCTGTTCTCACCTCATTTAGTATTCGTGTACGTATCTCAGATACGCGCGGACACGACAACGTCGAACGAGGATTCTCCGAGCGAGTTTCACCGCGTGCTCGATCCTTGGGCAAACGATGGGTCGAGAGACCCATACTGCTTCGTTAGAATTTCAAACACTCGTGTTACGCAATCTGTCGTAACGAAAACTTCGTAAATATTTCTCAGTAATCATTCGGCAACAATCGAAGCCTTGAAATTCATCGAATATTTCTAATTCTATTGTTCATCTCGCAACGACTCGCTGATTATCCAAATATCAGAATGCAAATAGTGCTGTCGAGCCGCTTCTATAAATACTCCGCGAGGCGGAGTTTTCGATCGAGAGGAGATCCATCGGCTCTCAGATCGCTAGGAGAATCGCGCAAACAGGATGTCGGCGGTAGACGTGCAACAGTTACTAGATAGGCGGGAAAGCGTGGTACTTCCAGCGCATTCCTGAGGATCTGTGCGCGCTCACCTATGCCACCGATGCGTGGCTCCGTGCGATGCAGACCGCGAACCGAAAGAGAGTGAAGGAGAGAACGAGAGGAGAACAGGCGAGGTAGATACCGGGCCCCGCGGGGGGCTCATAATTGCCGACCCTGAAGATCGGCCGACCCCATGGGGCCCTACTCTGTTTGTTTTATTCCCTAGTTATACAAACGCGAGATCTACGACCGATATATGATAATCGGCCGCCAGCTCCTCTCTCCAAGGTCCGCTCTCTCTCTCGCTTCCCCTCTCCTTTCTCTTATCTCCCTCTTTTTCTTTCCTTTTGTCCGCCGTTTTTTTTTTCTTTTTTGTTCCTACCTCTTTCTCTTTTTTTTCTTTGTCGTTCGATTTCTTTTATTCCCTTTTTGATATTTCCTCCGGATGGTCGGATGACCACCGTTGCGAAACGTGACCACATTATGCACGCTGATAGACAGGAACACGTCCGAACCAATTCCAAACTATGGCCGCGGCGCAGCATCGTGGAAGCTTTCGCCACGTCTCATCACTTACGATTCACATTTATCCAAATTCATTCGCTCCGACCTGTGATGTTAATACCGTTTGTTGGGTCTGTTTAATTGCGCGTGGTCAAAATTCTTGTGGAATCGTAAACAATGGCGATATTGCGTGGAAAACCCGAACCTTTGACGAATGGAATATTTTTATCGAGACGATTTCACTTTAACAAGGGGATGACCAAAGTTTCACACCTTGCGGGAAACCACGTGAAGTTTATTCACTTAGAAATTACATGGGAAATTTGAACAAAATAGTTTGAATTTTTAACGAACGGAATGATGTTCGTACAGAACAAGTTAACGAAAACCACGTGAAGATTATACACCCCCCCCCGTCTCAATTACGTACTTGAAAATTTTATGCAAAGTTTGAGTAAAGTGATTCGAATCTCTAACGAATGGAACGTTTTCATTTATTCTCGTACGAAGCGTGGCCAGATATTTAATTCACGTATCGGACAAGCTAATGGAAACCTCTTGTAGATTGCGTTTCGTTGAATGTATAAAACTGGTTGCAGAAGGATTCCCTTTGGCGAGCAAAAGTGGGTCTGTCCGTGGTCCTAGATTTCAGAGTGCGCGCGGGGCAGAGGGGAGGGGCAGGAGGGACGTTATCTGCGTGGCCGGTAACCATATTTCAAGGAGATAGCTTCGCAAACGCAACAAGTTGCTCCAAATGCATGTAATAGACGGTATCTTAACGCGGGGAAACTGACACAGTGATTAATCATTAAGATTGCGTGTGACAAGTGATAAATGTAAGCAAGGTAATATAGTCGCAATATGTAACGCGGAAAGTGACGAGCGTAATGGCTGGTTTTTCGAATTCTAGGTTACATTACGCAATCGGGAACGATGGAAAACCGCAACGATTAGCCAAAGAATCGATCACATTTCTCGTTCGAATTATAAATATTCGCATTTCCCGAGCGTGGCGAATTCGGATTTAACTTAACTGACGTGACCTGAGCTGATCTGACGCAATTCAAATTCAACGAAAGATCCAACAGTGAAAGATAAACTCGAATTTCTTTTTTCTTTTTCTGAATGAAAATTGCCGCGTATCGTTGGGAATAACTCTATAAAAGCCCCCATAGACGTTGAAATGCATGCATCACTGATACAAGCACTACTGAGAATAAACTTCTAGCATTAGTTGGACAAAGAAAGTCCGTTTCGGATTTCGCTATCCTCGTCGCTATCGACTGTCGCCCTCTCGTCTTCAAGTGGTCTTGATGCAAGAATCAGAGTCCACGGTTCTGTTGGTGAGCAAGATCCCGAGCGACACTTAACCAGGAAATAAACGGACAGTTCAACGAAATGGAAATAGACAAAGAATTATTGGAGGAATTTATAAATATTATTTAAATTAATTTCACTTTAATTCGACATTTTTCATTAATTACAAAGGAATTGTTATAATTAATCTTTTTGTAATAAAAAATTTTTATTAAAACAAAAAATTTATTTAATTATATTATTAACAGACTCCGTTCTATTTTAAGAATAAGACAACATTAAAACATAAAATTAATGGAAACAGCGATCAAACAAATATGAAATATATCATATTGTATATCATCAAATAATTTGTTATAAATATTTATGACAAATTTCATTGCGATATCTTTCATGAGTCAAGAGTTAGTCAAAAATGTTGCGAAAATTCTCGATCCGGCCCGTTGTTTTACGACGTTGTTGTCGTACCGACGAGGATAGCGAAATCCGAAACGGATTTTCTTTGTCCAACTAATGCTAGAAGTCTATTCCTGCAGTGATTCCTTGTTTCTCAGTAGTGCTTGCATCAGTGATGCATGCATTTCAACGTCTATGGGTGGGGGAGGGGGCCTTAAGTTGCATTCACGTCCGAAGATCAAGCTTTTCTTCGCGAGAGCATGTTCAACGGTTCGATTTCGACGTTCGATAGGGAAGAGATTCGACCCCGAGGTACTTACCTCGCTGTCGATCTTCTTGAACTCCGGGTCGTCCTCGTCCACCTCGAAGTACAGTTCCGTGGACGTGACGGAGATAATACCGGGAGCCACGATACCGGGCGCGATCAATTTTCCTTTCGTGCTGATGTTCACCGGGCCTGACAGAACACAATCTCGCTGTTACACTGCGTACGTCAGCGTGCGTAAACATACGCAAAGGTTACGCAATCGAAACGATAGGGCAGGGTCTCAAACGCAAAGGGAACACAGGGAACAAGAAAACGAAAAATGAACTGAAATGAAAGATCTCACCTGTCAGATCGTTATCGAGGTCCCTGTCGTCCGACAACAGCTCACTGTCGTCCATCAGATCCGCCGACTGCAATTGCTGTTGGTGTGCACGCGAGGCTGCGAGATGCGCGTGAAACTCTTCACGCGCTTGCAGAATCGCATCCTCGGGTGCACCGTGCTCGAGGGCCGCCTTCAGTGTAGCTTCGGGATGGCTCGAGCCTAGTGGATTGTGCACGAAACGCTTACGTCTACGTGCATCATCCTCCCAAGCATCTAGCTTCCAGTATTCGGCCAACCTGCATTCAACAGGAATTTCTATTTCTTTTCTCCTCCTTCTTTTCTTTCCTTTTCGCACGTACAGTTTTAAATTGCTTTGATCTTCAAAAAAAAAAAAAAAAAAAAAAAAAAAGGAAAGAAAAAGAAAAAGGACGACTCACTTTGCAGCCATTGGATCCATGTATCCCCAAGCACCGTGTTTATTCGACAGGATGTTACGGACCTTCTCCAACAATCTACTGGCAATGACATTGTCCCGTCTGCGCGCGGCCGTGATCAAATGGTCGCACATTCGTTCCTCCTCCCGTCGGTCCAGCAACGTTTGCGCGCACTGCGACTGAGCCAAGAATTTCACAATCGTTTGTCACACAAAGATCGACCAACGACGAATAAAGAAGAAAAGAAACGTCGAAGACGTGATTGTATATACAACGTAAAAGACAGATACCTCGAAGTCGGCATGCTTCAGCACGTCGTCCGCTCTCATACGATTCAAGATGAACTCAGCCTCGTTCGCCACTCGTACTATATGATCCTTCATCGCGTGAGACAGCAACCTGCGCGAGCGTAAGCGTATAAGGATATATTTTTACGATTCCGGCGGCCCTGGTTTACTGCGCCGTGCTATAACTCTGTCGTTCTAACGAGAGCCTTCTTACCTTCCCTCGTTAATGAGCTCGATGAAAGCCAGGCCCGCGTGTTTCTGCAACGAGTTCTGCCACTCTTGCGAACAAAGTAACATCACCAGCTCCACCACGGAATTGCTGTTTTTGAAGGTGGTCAGGCCTGCAACAGAAGGATCGAACGGTTAAAAAAGAACATCCGCTCGCTCGGACGAGCGAAACGAACTTCTTTCTTCGATGAAAGAAGTCGCGCACGGGCTTTCAGAGATTCAGTTGCAAAATACAGAAGAAGAGAAGAAGCACTGGGCGCTTCAGGAGGACGAAATTGGAAAGGCATAGACGGCCGAGTGATTTATAAACGACGACAACGACGACGAACGTGTATCGTTCGTCGAGCCGATCGTTCGAAAATAAAAGTGCATCGATACGTGGGCACAGCCGTCATCCGCGACGTTTCATGAATATCAAATCGTCGCGAAGTGCCACGGACCCCGGCCGCGTCGCGTGAATACAAATGTCCAACGATTATCCCGGAATACGCGTTCCATCTTTCTAAGCGGAACCATAAAACTCGCTAATTTGAATACATTCGCCGCGATGAATCAAGACGGATGGAGCGAAACATACACGCGCCGGGTGTTGATAGAAAGCGGCCTTGGATATTCTGCCGATAAGGAATTCCCCATTTTTGCACCAAGTTTGCTCAATCGTTGCAAAAAAGTTTTTGTTCCTCTTCTTGTGAATAAAATTTTCGAGAAACGAGAGTAAGTTTAAGTTAAACTCAAGTTGTTCACATTCTATGCATTTCGTTTTTCTTTTTTTTTTTAATCCACTTTTCTTCAACACCTTACGTTAAGTACAATCTACGTATAATATATACAACGAGGAGTATAATTGAACCAATAACGATGAAACATCGTCGATAATCTGAATTACAAAAAATATATAAAATATATATAAAAAGGAATATGAACTTCATGAAGAAAAAAAAAAGAATCATGTGACAATCCATTCGATCTCATTTTAAAACTTAAGACATCCGAAGATGATTTTACATCATGTGATAGCTGAGAAAGTAGAAAAGTTCAAACGTTTCTGGAAAACAACAAAAGAATTTTTTTCATCGCTAAATTTTCATCACTCTACCGTAGTTTTGAAGATTGAAATCTCCTCATTACAACCTTGTACGATCTCTTTTCACTTTTTATTTTATTAAACTTTGACTGTTTTGATCGAATGTCAAGGTTTCTTGAATTTTTGTCGTTTAATCCTAATATTCAAAATTGACTGCAAAAAGAAATCCCAATTAAGTTTTGAAGAAGTGTCCTCTTTGCAGAGGGGAGACTTCATTCTTCAAGACGTTGGTCGAAACAAAATTTTCAACGTTTCTAGAGATTTCTGAATTTTTACATAATTTAAAATCATTTAAAAGAAAAAAAGAAAGAAACTCGCAAGTTACTCACTTAAAAATAAAAAAAAAATGTTCCAATTTTCTTTTTACAATTTTCTTTTACAACGGTTCGTCGTTATTGGTTATGCTTTTCATTCTACCATCAGACAGAGCTTGAACAATAATTTTCAAACGAAAATAGTCTACGTTTGAAACGAGAAGCTAAAAACAACAACGTCGCACAACAAAATACGACTAAAATTCACAACACAGAATACGACTGAAAAAGAAAAAGGTACTAAAAAAGAAAAACATGTACTCACACGAAGCAATACAGATAGATAAATCGATGAGATTGCACTTACGAGTCCTACCTTTGCCTTCCATCAGCAATTCTTGCCCGTGGGAGCCGACGAGGGTTTTCGAGAGGAACGGCGCGAAGTCGACCATGATTTCCCGCAAAAGCGGACAAACGGACCCCAGTGCCATTTCGAGCTTTTGCGTGAGCGACGCCTCGCGGGAGGGCGTCGGAACTGGAAGATGATCGACCAGTCCCTTGATCGGTAACTCGTCCGACCGCGGCGATGCGGAAGTCATCACCAGCCTGTCGGACACGCGAACCACCGAGATCTCCCCGGACGGTTTTTCACCACGTTCCGCGTTGCCCAGCATCCCCTGCTCCAGAACGTTTCCCTCGCTATCTTGAATCTCGCCTGTGTACATCACAACGAAAGATTACACACTTTCGCTTTCCATTTCCTGTTAGCTTCGCTGTAATTTTCTGTGGGGCCTATTATATGTGTCACATTATTAGTGCAAGTCAATGTTATGTCTTATTGAAATAAAATCAGTGAATCATTTCGTAGATTGTCTCAAACTAACCCGAATATATGGGTGAGACCGGTCAATTACAGTGTTTCTTTTTTTTTTTTTTCATTATCAAAAATGAAAATAAATAATTTTCAATTTGTCATAAAATTCACGTCCTAGATGCCCGAAATAACAAAAATTTGGCGAAACAATAAATTGTACAATGTTTCTTAAAAAAAAAAAAAAGTGAACTCCGGATTTACCTTGTTACGTGTTTCAATATAACTTTGACACATTCTGACACGCGAAACATCATCTTTTGCACACGTTGACAACACGATACACTGTTTAGTATATATTTGACTACACGACAGTGAAATGATTCTTACTAAATTACACGGCGCGTAAAACGCTCGTACAGTCTTTGGCTTAAACAAAAACTCTCTCGCTTGAAATTCGAAGTATCGAAAGTGCACGTTTCGTGGAATTCAGGCGATATTGAGGGGGGGGGGAAAGGCGAGAATTTTGTTGAAACTGTAGAGAGGGAAAGAGTTGACGATGGTATCGCTTCTTTGGAATTTGAAGCCAAATCTTCTGAGAAAAACTGCCGCTGGACAGGTAGTTTACAGATTCCTATCTTCGGCCATAATACAGTCGAAGGTTGTTTTGGTGTAGAATTTAGTTACCCAGGGTGAGGCTTATGATGAAACAAAAGAGTACAAATGGAAACCTGCAGATATCTACACCCGTCCCTCAATTTACGCGGCACTTTTTCACGCGAGTATTTGTTTCACGCGGCAAATTTACGCGGAACTTTTTATACGCGGAATTGATTTACATATTTTCGTATAAGTTGTAAAATTGACAGTTTTATACAGTCAGTATTGTGAGATCGATTGACGGAACGCGCGACGTAGAAAGAAACTTTGTTGCGTTAGGCTCGCACAAGGCGTTGTCTTTCGCGGAAACGAATAGTGTGAGTTTGGACGTTGAGAGGACGACTATTGTTACTATACTGTTTAGATTTATAATTTATATCTTTCAATTTTAACCCAGTCTATGTCTCAACGAACTTTCAATCACGCGAAAGAAGAGAAAGTCGATATCTTTGGACATGAAAATGAAAATTTTCAACCGACTTGAAGAAGGAGAAGAACCTACAGCGATTTTGCTAAGGCATATGGAATATTTTATTTATTTTTATTTATTTATTTTTCCTTTTATACTGACAGATTCAATTTACACGATTTTTATTCGCGTAAATTAAGGGACGGGTGTATTTCTCTCTCTTTCTTTTTCTTCTTCTTCTTCTTCAAACTTCTTCTCACTCACCGCGAGAGTGCGCTATATTGTGGATGTTTCGCGGATCCTCCCTCTGATTCGTCATTGGGATCGTGTCGCCGTCTTCGTTCAGGTTTACGTCGGTCCATGCTTCCTCGGAGGAATTGAGTTTGTTCTCGTTGTCCGTGGCAACCTCGGATGGGCTGGCATCCGCGGTGATGTTGCTGCGATGCACCGTCTCTTCGCTCGAGTCGTTGCTCTAAAAGCGACGGAATTAACGTCTCGGCGTGCTCGTTACAAATTTGTGCACGTTAAAGAACAAAAAAAAGCAAAAAAAAAAAAAAAAGAAAAAAAAGAAATTGAAAAATACAGAAATCATCGATTTTGGCACGACACGTGGGTACACGTTCGATTTCAAGAAGAAAATTTTGTTCGGATTTTTCTCGTTGTTGATATATGTATGTATTTGTCACTACGGAAACAAGTACATCGTCAATGAAGTGTTTCATTCAACAACACTTACTTTCATCAATCGAGATAACTTTAAACAACACTACTTGGCTACTTGGCTACTTGGATACTGAACAATGTATTGTTTTCTAACGGAAGCCTAGCCTCCGTCGTTACACACTATTTACTCGTAAAATATATCTATGATATAAATATAATGTAACAAGTTCCGAAGGAACGTTTACTTGAGAAGAGAGTATATCGAACGATATTTATTCTGCTGAATGACCAAGTCTCGCGTGCTATGCATTTACCTCGACGACATGCAGTTAATCGTAACAACACTAATACGCAATCATCTAATATACGTGTAAACAAGGAGTATAAAAGCTTCCTAGATTCCCAAGCTACGACACGGCGAACGTAAATATCGTAATGGCCACGCTCGATTACGTCTGCGAATACCGCACGTTGTAACGACAAAATAGTTACAATGTTAAATAGTGACAATGAAAAATTGTCGATCATTGAAACTGACTGATAACATTGTAAAGGATCTACTCGGCCATGTTTTAAAACGTGAAGCTTCTATCTTTGAAGATCAACTTTTGAAGATAATAATTTTACATTGTGTAGCGAGAAAGTGAGGAAAACGCTTGCGCTTTTTAAAATGAAAACCAAATGATCTTTTCTCTTTAACGAAGTAACGTTCGGTTCAAATTTTTCATTGTCACTGGCATAGTTATGCTCTTTACTACACGTGTTGAAAAATTATACACGTGTTCAGGAACACGAATCGATTTTAATCACTATTTTTTTTTTTTTAACGTTATTGCGTGCCCGTTGAACGGGCATTCGTTCGTCGTTGCTTTCGTTGTCTTTTTGCTCTCGACAGATAAGAAAGAAGAAAAAAGAAAAAAAAAAGTAAAGAAGAAATATACCATCGATCGTGTAGAATAATCGGAAACAGTTCCTTTTTTTTTTCTTCGAATCGTCGTCTAAAATAAAAATCATCAGGAACAATCGTCGAGACGATGTTTAGCTCGTTTTTCTTTTTTTTTTTTAGTAGTTGAGTTCGCAAAAGTTCCCTGCTTCGTTTTTCGAATCATTCTGTTCCGTGTCCGTACTCAAAGTCAAACTTTTACCTGGACATTTCGTGGCAGTGGTTCAGTCGGTCTTGTCGAAGAGCCAAGCGTTGGTTCTGACGAGGTGTAATCCTCGAGAATTGTCCGTGGCCGAGGTACACCACTGTGACCTCCCTTCAGAACCAGTAGTTAGTACGCATAGCAATGCAAGCAGAGGAAGTTAACGTTGAGAGAAAAATTAAAGAGTAAAGAAACAGAGTGTCGCATGCTCGAAATAATTACAGAGCTCGTTGATAGGTACAAGATAGAGAACTCGAATCCCGAGGGATAATTCTATGTACACGTTCGAGTCGAGCTTTGAAAAGAGGGGTGGCAGTATTCGTTAATAGGTTTTTCAACGCAGTCGCTTCGGGGAAATTCCAAAATGTGTAAATTTCAAATTCCACGTGCGAGAACGAGAACTATCCGTAGAGTTACTCAAGTACCAGTTGCCTCTCACTACGTAAGTGCAATAGAACATCGTTCAATATCTTGCTAAAAGTAAAACAACTACGTGCTGGATGTGGCTTGAACTGTTACGTTTTTGTTTTTTCTTTTTTTTTTCTTTTTTTGTAGATCAAAGACTTAACTACTCGGGGCAGTGAATTAATTAAATCTACTTCTAAGGAGAACTTTCGCAATCGAGAATCTGATATGCAGAACAACTTTTAGCATATTAAGAAAATAAGTTTATTGACTTTCACGTTTTTCGTTAAAGATCTACGTTGTTCGTTGTCGAAGTACTATTAGTACTCGGGATGCATGCAGTTTGTCGGATCGTCGTCAGAAATTCTCAAACAGAGAGAAAGAGAGAGAGAGAGAGAGAGAGAGAGACACGTAGAAGTTGGAGCTGTCAAGTGTCTACGATAGAATAGTCGAAAATGAAGGAACGAAATGCAAAGCGCATCACGTGGGCTTGGAGTGTGCCAATTCCATCGTAACAGTAGATCGTGCGTGACAAGAAAGGTGCAAGAGACTCACGTCGCCATTAAAATATCAAATGTCGTTAAAAAAAAAAAGAAAAAAAGAAGTAAAGGAGGAAAAATCGTAATGAAATGTATATATGTATCAAAATCACGATTCCGTAACGATCATCACATGATTTGAAAAAAAATTTCAATTCAATGAAACACACAACGAAGTCACACGATCTCTATCTCTTTACAAAGGCATGCAGTCTCAAGTAAGGTTGTCACAAATCTTCTCGAGCATCGATGGTTTCGTACGTATACTATATATATATATATATATATATATATATATATATATATATATATATATATATACAATATATAAATATATACCGAAGAGAAATAACCACGAATGAAAAAGGTTTCGCTATTCTCGTTTACTTTCATGTACAAACAGCATTGAGGAGAGATTAACAAAATACTTTTCGTTTCTTTTACCTGAGAACAACGGATCAATTAATCCCGAGGTATGCATCTTTCGTACGGGTAGATCTTTCACGTAGTACGTTTTCGTTTCTATTTTTTTATTTATTTATTTATTTTTTTCATTTTCCTTTTCGTTTCGAACGGAGCAACAGATCTTATCGAACAGACAAGAGTCAACGAAGAGATACGAAGAGAAAACAGGTCACTTACCTTCGTCGACGGAGGCCCTGACGACGTGACGTCGTGATCCGCCAGGATCGACGAGTTGTTCTCGTCGACGATTATCACCTCGTACTCGCCGTCATCTTGCGAACCAGCTTGGCTCATTATACCTCCGCTTCCTGGGAACACATTTCACCATTCTCGATGACTTGTACTCGAAACGTATATCGCGATATACTTTGTTCTTGCAAAGCAGGCTGTCATGAACGACCGTGCGCGATCGACGATTTTGCTAATTACGATATTTGAACTCGTGTTTATCATTTGCAAGGCAAGCCTTCGGCGTTATTGTTCTCTACGTTTCATACTGCTTTTCGTACTGGGCGAGTATCGTCGATCGCACTGTGGGAAGAGGAGATGCAGATTATAGTGCAGGAACTGAAAACGGAGAAAGGAAAATATAATACAAAGCGTAATCATCGAATGTAACCGAAGCGTTTCAAGATTGCGCTCAAATCAACTTGCGTTCGAAGAAGAAGGGAATGTTTTCTAGAATCGTCACTACTTTATTTATGTCTTGGATCCCCTTCATCTTCAAACAAAACAACGTTTGATAATTGCAATAAACGCAAGAAAATTATCGCTAACATTTCAAATTTGTGACAGCAGCTTGAAGATTTCTCGAAGAAAGTAAGTCGTTTTTCATTCAGCGAAACAATCCGAACACGTGCAACTGTCCATTGCTGGACACAAAAAAAAAAGAAAAAAAAAAAAAGAAAAAAATCAATGATAACCGTCGTTCGTCGGCAAGTTAATTTTCTCGTATGTTAGTTGGAAGAATAATCCTGCGTCATTCGGGTGTCAATGGAATCCAACGTTACGTGAATATGCAATCCGTGAGTTGCAATCAATCCGTAAACATGCAAAACTTTCCCAGATTGCTCGCAAAGTGGTGCAACTCTCATTCGCAGCTTGTGCTCCAAGCTTTCGAACAACATTCTCGTGGGTGCTAACATATCGCTCGCAATCGCAACTTCTGCAAACGAAATTATCGAACAGAGTTCTCAATTCAAACTTTACCATTTCCGTTTCCGCAAAACAAGGAGAAAGAAAAGAAAAAAAAAGAGACAAACAATGACGAGATTGAAACTCTCGAACTCGTCAAAGAAACTCGAAACCCAGTCGAAAAAAAATAGTGAGAACGATGCATATATGCGCGTGTCCGAAAAGTGTGAAAGTGGTTCAAACTCCTCGGGTTCGGTTCAGACCGACTAGTTCAAACGCCAAAACATGCAGACATAGATGTGTCGACAATACCGACAGAAATACAATACCGGCAGAGATAGAAAGAACAATCGGTGAAGAAGAAACGAAATAAACGAAGGGACAAGACAGATCGAGGGAAACAGGGATATCGTTAAGATTTAAAACAAAGAACTGATGCGCCGATAATCGATCGGTAAGTCGGCAAGTAAAAAAAAAAAAAAAAAAAAAAGAGAAAAACAAATCGAGCAGGCGATCAACGAAAAAACAAACTCGAGCATTCCGTGGAACAGAATCGTTCGGGCAATCGAGTTACCTTGCAGACCAACACCGGAGTTTCTATGACAGAGATTTCGGGGCTGATCGATATGCTTTTGAAGCGTATGATGGTGATTGTTGTTATTGTGATGATGGTAATGATGATGACGATGATAGTTATGGTTACTCGGATGATGGTTGTAATGATTACTGTGGTGATTCGGGAGATAATAGTTGGAGGGGGGCTGGCGATTAGAGTGCCTGGCAGCCGGTAGCGGGTGCTGGTGGTGGTGCTGGTTCATATGGTGGTTGGCATTGGCATTGGCATTCGCATTGGCGTTAGGGTGAGATCCCGGGAGGAACTGTGGGTACACGTGGTGAGACCACTGTGGAAACAGGGGCCGCCCTCCTCCACCACCATTCCCATCTGCTGAGGAATCACATTTACCACGTTACCACGATTCAACACCTAGCATATATACTGTTTGTATTTCTGTCATGCCTTTGCTTTGCTTTTTCTTTCTTTTTTTCATTTTTTTTTTTTTTTTATTCATTATCTGAACGTGTCGCTATTCTCTGACCCTTCTACCGAGTTTCTCTCTGTTTCTTGGAAAACGTCCAATATCTTCCAATTCTTTTCAACTGCTTTCTTCCTTTACTCTAATAATACGTTCGATCGGGACGTTTACTCTGGATAGAAAATATCGACAAATTGTACAATTCGGAGACAATAATAGACAGAGTGAAACTCAGCGAGCAAAGGGAAACAACAGCGAGTAACTCTGGATTTTTAATTTTTAATTTCATCATGTCAGAAAATGTAAGATTGACTAAATTTAGGAGCATCGCATGATTCAATGATAACACATACTATTGTCCAAGTACGACATTTAAACGATTACACATCGTCGAACATTCAACTATCTTCGAAGAAACATTTAACAGATCTTATGTGTTTATCCTGTTTCGTTATCATCTGTAGTCAACATTTTCTGTTTCATCTGTTTCACACAAATAAATGATTCTTTTTTTCTCCTAATATAAAATGATAGTGACATTTAAAATATATATATATATCTAAACCGAACAGACAAAGTGCTAATGCATTCGACAAACATCAAAACTCTCACTGTCAGATACATAGAAGAATAGTTCATACAGTGCAAAACTGGACATGCGCTCTATTCAGTGTTATGTGCTGTTCGACTTGCCGCTACACAGTTACAGTGCATAGTGTTCCACAGCGTCTACGTGCATATATATATATATATATATATATATATATATATATATATATACCCGTGTTATTTGTAAAATTATCATTTCATTTTCATTTCCAACGAATTGCTATTTGATCCGATACGGATTTGTTTCCAATTGGTTTATAATCTAATCTCACGACGACAGCAATTTCTTACTAACCGTTTATTATATCTTGTATCTGTTGAATCATTGCGAATGATAGTTACATTCGAAAAGAAAAAAATATCCTCCTTTTTTTCAAACGCGAGAAATACAATGTCGTCTAATTATCGACAGTAATCGGCCATAATATCGTGATGTCACATTTAAAACGTTAAAACGAAAATTTAAAATTTGTTGTTGAACACATCGATCAGAATGTATGGCAACAGATATCTGACATGTAAGAGTTTTGAAGTAACAATTTCATATTCTCGTTCGTTTTTCTCTTCTTTTTAACAAACATTAGTGTTTCTTGAGAAAAATTCGTCAGAGATAGTACGTGTATATTTCGAAATTGAACATGTATGTCAATATTGATGTCAAAAATTTTCAAAGCTTTTTTTTTTTCTCTAGAACCCTGTAAAAATAGCACAATTTGTGATTACTAGATTCTGCTTTAATCAATGGAAAGTGTAATCTCACACTTTTAACATTTAAATCGATTAAATCCTATAACGAAAACAATGCTCCTGGATAATATAGTATTAACTGTATATTTGTCACTTATTAAGTACCAATGATCTTGCATCACTATGGTGTAAGAAATTGTTGAACTAGACGAGTGTATATCATACCTGAAGGGCTACCTGGTCTTAAACTAGCACCATTAGTCTGTATCGTTTGAACTGGACTTGGTGGTCGTTGCGATATTGGTGGTTCCAATATATCACGGTACTTCGACACCATTAGTACAGAGATGAAGTAAACTATAGCGAGGGACAGAAACTGGGCCTGCTTGGTTTCTTCCTGAAATAGAGAGAAGAAGAAACGCTTTAAGAAAATCTTCAGCGTACAATCGAGACGAGAGGCAACTGTCTCTCTTTCATGCTTTTCTAAAGTTTCGAAATGGGCTCGAAATCAATTTTTAAATCCTCGGGATCGGAGATTTCGTAAAATTACGAAAATTTTTACTGATTTCATTTCGCAAGAGGAACTTTTTTTTGTTTTAAGAATCAGAATCGACACTTTTGTATAAATTTTTGTTGTCCACAGTTCTAATCCAGATTCGTGTTTAAAAATTATTTCCACTATCATTCGAAGTGTTGATTATATACATATGTACTGAAAATATCTTTTCTTTTTAATATTTTTAAATTTGGATATTTCGCATTAACATTCTAAGATTACTAATCGATTAAAGACATTCTTTATTCACGTTGCAAATGATTCCTCGTTCATTGATCCGAGTTTCGAGTCGCGAAAAAAAAAAAAATTAATAAAGCCTCGAAACTCGACGCTTTCTTGGGTCCTCTTGGGGTGTTTTCGAAATTTCGACGTATTCGTGGAATTTTCACGCCTGGAAAATGATTCGAATACTTACAACATCTCTGTATATCACAGCTCTTAAGCGATTCACGTCCATATCCTGCAGTAATTTCTCTGGATCTTTCACAGGGCTTAATTGATGTGCCAGATTATCCACAATGTTCTACAAAAATAGAAACGATACTTTATCGAACTTCATCGGGCAGACGGGATGTTGAACGGATCGCAGTGAACGCTATTTCTCTATACGATACGGCTTCGAGTAAGTACATGATATGTAACTTGTCAATATATATATCGACGACGATAAACACATTTCTCTCTCTATATATATATATGTATATATATATGTATATATAAAAAAATGAAGTTCGATCAGATGAGACATACCTTGGGTGATGTTTGAGCTCCACGTATAAGAGACTGTATGTGCTGTGATTTATTACTAGAACCAATCTGCCGACCTAACATGCTGTACGATCTGCCACGTTCTTTACACTCTAAGCAGTTTCTAACGGCACATGTACAGACCTATAGAAGCATTTCATCAGATGAATATAAACAAAAAAGTATATATATAGTGTAAACATACGTGTTCGAAGTTCTAAATGTTATTACGTTTATCTATTAATATTAGAAACTAAAGATATTATACGGCTATTCAACACACTGCTGATATTTCACTATTTCTATCTGATAAGAGTTATAAACTACGACAGTGTCAAGGTGTGTGTTGCCTTTGATTGTTGTTCGTGTGAAATCTTCTTATCATTACTTCACGATTATGTCACTTTTTTCACTTTCAGGGGGAGAAGGGGGGAGGGGTTTATCAATTCAATCGCGTGTTACAACAGAATATATTTTCGATCGAAACTCGTGATGCATAGACTTTTATATAGCTATGACACTATGAAACACCAATATGTATATATACACATAAAAGAAATTAATACGAAGCACACTCTGTACATGATTGTTGTTCTATCAAACTTGGGCGTACGAAAAGGGTGAGTCATATGAAAGTCACTGGATGTCAAACTTCCGAACCGAGAGAAGATTGAAATCCCTGAAAGACGAAGTTCATTTGCTTGCATAATTACAACATAGTGTAACGAATCTCGTTTGTCAGAATGTGCGTCGAAACAACGAGGGAGGGGGGGGGGCGGGGAGCAGGGTCTAACAAATGTGCATCACAAACACACTCAATATATGATCGTTTTCCAACAATGTTTTGCTCCGTCGTTCGTTCTATCGACGTTCTACGACACGATACTCACAAAACGTATCAATTCGATCGACTATACGTATAAACATTATTGCAAAGAACGAGCGAGTCTCGTTCGAAAATTCGGTGTTACACAACGTGTGGTGTGGTGTGGTGTGGTATGTCTGTCTGAGAAAACGGAAAATACTACGTGGACGATAAATACAAACCAGTCGTAAACACTGCCTTAGAATACCGCCACTAGACATATTCTTCTCGGCCTCCAGTTCACCGAAATTTAAAGAGCTGGCGAAGATAAGTACATCAGCCATGTTGACTAGTCTTTGGAGAAAAGAAACCGCTACCTCAATTGGCATCCCCTGAGTTGGTTCAATTACATCCAATTCGCTCTATGAATATATCCAAGCACCAATTAAAAAACGGAACTTCGTGAAAAAAAAAGGAACTTTCCACCAAGGGAATATACACGCTCTTCTATGTGAAATCACGAGGAGGTCATGGGGGGGTAGAATATGGTTATACGTACATTTGGCGAGGTCGCCGACGCCAGAAGCGGCAACAACCCCCCGCAGGCGATTATCAGATTGTCAGCCAGTTGCGATATCAGATGAACGGTATTAACAACAAAAATTGCGTTCTCGCTGCTGTTTACAAAGTCCAACACTGACTTCGTCGAGTGACTGCAACAGAATCAGAATCGTGTATATTAAACAAATTTACGATCGCATCGGCTCGAGTAATAAATTTTTCATTCGTCTTCTCTCGTTACTAGCCATTATCATTCAAAAATCGTGTCATAATTTGGAGAAAAGAAATTCCAATGAAATTATATCAAGCTCGAGCCAATATGTGGACTAGACGACTAGGGTTAGATATTTTTGTATACCTTCTCCAGACTTGAATGTCTGTCTCTAACGAAAAGAGGACATCCGAGAGTAACCTTTGATGTATGTAAGACCATTTGAATTCTGGTATTCTGAAAGGTGGTCGAGTCGGGCCTGGGCTAAACATTGGTCTCGTGGAAGGATTACCTTGCTTCGATCGTTTCGATTCTGTAACGAGTGTTGATCGAACGTTTTATTTAATTGAAAGGAAAAGTTTAAAAAGTTTTTTATTGAAAGGAAAAGTTTAAAAAGAAAAAAAGAAAAAAAAAACGGGAAAAAACGAAAGAGCTACAGCGTTGAATCTCACCGAAATGATTGGGATCCACTTGCGTGGACGTTGAGGCACTCCTTGGTCGTTTCTGAGGTGACGATGTTTTACGCAAGGGTACGGGTAAAGAAGGAGGTTCGTTACTGTTTAGATTATCGTCGGTGGCTGTCTCGGTGGATACAGCCGGCAAGCTGGATCTGCGATGGGCATCTACGTGATCCGGAGTTAAGTCATTCAACAACGAATTATCCCTCGCAACCACTGTCGAACTAACGATTTGAGGCACACCGTCGGGCATATTTTTATTATTTGCATCACAGACCGTAGATATTGTTGGAATTTGCTGCTTAGGATTTGGCACTTGCGTCGCGTTATCTACAGAACTTTGAATATCGCTATTACTACAAACACTATTATCTGTTACCTCTACCACGGCTTCAGTTCTCACCGGAGTGTCTGACTGATTATCACTTACGTTAGTAGAAATAGTGGACGGCTCCCTTGAATGTTTTTCATTTGTTACCTTCTCCCCGTTATCATTAATAACAGCACTTTTGTTCTCTGTTAAAGAGTCCACGGCGCATCTCTCACTACTTAACTCACTAGTCACTACTGTATCCGCTCTCTCCTCTTCTACGTCGACCTTCTTCTCACCGGTCTCGATATTACTTTCTATTACGCTAGTTGAGCAATTGGAATTCTTCACCGTTTCCTCGTCTCCCTCGTTCTCGTTCTCATCGTTCTCGTTCTCGGTATTATCCTCAACGTCCACGCTCGTCTTCTTCGTCTGTTCAACGTGCTCGTTAACAACATTCTCGTCCATCTTGTCCATCTTGTCCATCTCCTTCGACTTCATATCGGCCAAATTGTCCTGGTTCTCCGTCGGTGTCAAGTACGCCTCTGAGGTGTCGCTGTCGATCACTTCCCGATCGTTCTCCAGTTGTAGCTTCTCGATGTCCTTGATGATCAGTGGCTCTGACGTCTCGCTGGAGGAAACAGGCGACACAGGTCCCGAATCCATTTGCTCCGTTTGAACGACAACCGAGTCCGCTGACACTTCTTCCGTGGTCTGTTCGTCCGTCTGTTGTTCCGTTTCCTCGGAAGTCTCCACCACCCTGTCCGAAGAAATCTCATCGTTGGGAGTAACATTTTCATCTTCCACCGTCGATGTCTCTTTGCCCTTTGTCGTCTCTTCTTCGATCTCGTTCGCTGCAGGTGCTGCAGCTTCGGTCTCGGCGTCAGCTGCGGCTTCCACCTTGGTTTCAGCTTCAACCTCAGCCTCTGCCTTGGTTTCCGCCTCAGCATCGACCTCGGCCTCGGCCTCCACCTCACCTTCAGCTTCGCAGGTCTCGTCGTCCTGCGATTTCTGCACGTTCGAACCGGCGGCGGCGCCAGCCACGTCCGCCTTCTCCTCAGACATCGTTGCCGTTTTCTCTGTCTGTTCGATCTGTACACTCTCCCCCTCTCTCTTTTCAACGGGAGACGGTTGCGAGACGGTTGTCTCGTCCTGTGTCGACTTCGGCTCCGGAGGATCGTCGTCCTTCTTCACCTCCTGTACCACCGCCAGCGAGTCTGGACTGGAACCTTCGATCTTGTGCACCTCGCTGTAGAAATCGCTGGAGCTCTCGATCGATATCGCCTCGCTGGTCTCCTGGGTCGTCGGGATGGAGACAGCCTCGCTGTTCCCTTCCTCGAGGATCGTCGGCGTGTCCGTGTGGATCTCGCGAGCTGTCGTTGGCGTTTCCGGCTTGTCGCTCAGTCTCGAGTCGAGGGATATCGCTTCGCTCGATTGAGCAGTGTCGAGGGTCTCGCTGTGCGACTTGACGATCGCTGGGCTACCGTCGCTCTCCGTGTTGTCGATCGAGTTCAGGTCGCAGCTGCACGACTCTTCCAGACGGTCGTTGCCCTCGGTCGCGTCGAACTCCTGGAAATCAAGTATCCTCAAGATTGGTTTTTATACGTTTTTACCAACGTGTGTGACGAACAGAATGATTTCTATTGAGTTCTCGCAAACAACCTTGTAATTCCTCTCCACGTGTTGTACGTCGTGATTCTGTTGATTGCCCCAGGCTGACGGTTTGTTGTAGCCGTTGTTCCCCGAATGTTGCTGATCCCAACCGGAGATGGTGCTGATCGGCCTCTGTTGCCTCAACTCGGGATCGGTGATGTTGTCTGATCGTTGTCTCTCGTAATGTTCGTACATCTGAGCGAACTGAAGCTTGAATTCCTCGTAGGATACCTGAAGCGAGAGGCAACACATCAACACATTTGTTTCTCTAATTTTGTCCTCCTTTGTTCCCTTCCCCCAGGGATGGGGGCTTACCTTGGAGTGCACGATGGCCAGAGTGTCCACCCACACTCGCCATCCACCGTACTCGTGCTTTATAGCATGGTGCAGAAGCATGCGAAACAACGAGTACACCATGTCCGAGATCTTTTGCTCTTCCGTGTTCTTCGGGTGAATGTAGGCCATGGCTATCAGCCATTCCTGCCATACAGACATCTGCAGAACAGTTCGCCGATTCTCTCGATTGTTGTTGCACAGCAATGTCATATCCGAGAGGAACAGCTTCTTCACCTCGAGCAGTTGCTCCGTCTGCTTTGATTGTCTAATTAATGTTGCCACTACCTTCAGAATCACTGCAACACGACACACGATGTAGCTAGTGTTCCTATACTCATACGGAGATTTATGTTAACTCTTTGGCTACTGTTGGCGCCTACATTCACATTTTACAATGGAACGAATTTTTTAAAAATACTCAACTAGAATGTAACGTTTATGTAAATCGAAAGGTAAGAATACTGAGCAATGAGCCTTTTCGTTTGACGAAATGCAAGGCATAGCATGTTAGAAAACATAACGTTACGAATGCAAGAAACGTGACGCGAGGATTATATCACGAACCACATTTTACTAGATTATTAGATATATTATGAAATAAAGCTGAAAGTTACTCGGATTTCAATTTCAATACAATTTCTGAGAAATGCACGGTGACAAAAAATTTTCTTCAACTCCACTCTGCACGTATGCTACGTACGGTAGCAAAAGGGTTAATTGGTTCAATCGATTTGAACGTCTTACTTGGATTTTCTAGACGATAATGGGACTCTGGTTCGGGGTGTCTGGCATAGAGGATCTGTTGACTAATGTGTTCTGTCATGATCTGAAAGGATGTTTTTTATGCATTATAGAATAACCAGTTCTGTCAATGATAATATTGCGTGATAATATTTTTGTTTCTCGAGACGAGTACCTCGTACAAAACGTTATAGGTTGGTAGTGACAATGTCTCCTCGTTCAAGAGCAATCTCTCGGCCAGCAACGTGTACAGATTGTGAGGGCTCATAACGTCGTATTTCCGTCTGCAATCCACGGAGATCATTCTCGATAAGTAAGTCGAACGAGTATCTCGTTGCCTTACATTTACTTACTTGTCGTATTCGTCTACGTACTTGTGTGTACTGCGACTTAAAAAGAATCCCAACAACTTCAAGGCTTGCAAACGAATTAACTGGCTCTCCGCCGCTAGTAATTTAAAAATCGTTCGGACGCCCTGCTTCGCGTCGAAAGCCGGCACCATCGACGATGGATGCTCCGACATCAATGATATTAGCATTTGCAAAACGTCGTGCAAATTTTCGTCCTGCGGGGAACACACGTACTAGAGATCACTCTTGCCATCGTATTCCAATGCAATTAAATTCAAAACAAACACACACAAAATTAATCGTTTACTCATTTTTTCTTTTTCTTTTTTTAAACGACGATTTCGTCCGCGATCAATCGCGAACATCGTACCTCGTGTATTGTCGTCAGGTAATTGAGAATACTCTGCAGCTCGTCGTCCTTCACCCCGTTCCCGATCATGATCAATTGTTTGAGAAATAACAAAATATAAGAACGTATTGTCAAAATATCCTTCTGTTGAGGTCGCGGTCCATCTGCAAGTCGAGCAAAAATCCCATTCATTCGATTCTTCAAGGAAAACAGGATATACGAGCCGTTTATTTTGAAAGTGGCCTAAGTCCATTTTCCAGAACAATATCAAGCTATCTAATTAATATTAGCTGCTTTATCTTTTCATTTTTAAAACAAATTCTAACTAATATATATTTAATATCGCTGAGATTTTGTACGCAGAAAATTAGCTGGTTAATGGAATGATAAAAATTTGTATGTATTTTTAAAGTGGCTTAAGAGCCATTTTAAGAGTTTCAAACTGATGCGAAGTATATTATGCAGTAAAATTTCATGAGATAAGAACTATGTTATTTGTTATTGAAGTAGTAGCGTTCGGTAAGCTCAGATAGTGATTTTTTAAATAATAAACTTCTAACATACTAATGGAGAAAGGATAAAATACGTTGGATGTGATTTTTGAAAATTGAACGATATAAAATGTTCCATAAAACATCAATGAATGAGGATGCACTATTCAAAACTCTGGATTTACTAACGCGCCGGGGGAGACCAAGAAACTTTAATAATATTGAATTGAAATCACTGTACAAAAATATAATCAATCGCAACACTAAAATACAATGATATAATGAACTTATTACACTATATACCATCTGTGCACCATAATTATTTTAAGTCCCTCCCGCATAAAAAATATTATTTGAATGTAACATTTCTTTAATAGTGAATAAAAGTTTGGATATCTTTCAATTTTATAACACGAAATTGTATATATATATATATATATATCTTTTTTTATTTCGTTTTAAGGGAATTTCATTTTTTTCAATGGATGTATGCCTTTCTAAAAGTGAAAACAGTTATTTCATTAATTTTGAAAGTGGCTCAAGTCCAAAAAACGTGTTATTTCCCAAACAATGTTTATCATACTAAAATAATGGACTGGTGAGTTACATACACCCTTAGAGACACAAAAATATCACAGCGCCATGTTATTATATCTTATTTTCAAACTTATTAAAACGCAAGCCGTCAAGCTTGTATATCTTGATTTAAAGATAAATTCGGACCACTTTCGAGGTGAACGGCTCACATATAGCATCGTAACACGCGACCACAATTACTCACCAAGTCCCTTGGGAGTGATACCACTCTTGGCTCGCGGATTGGCAACCCAGTAGTAATATTTAAGCGTGTGCACCGTTTGCAACACCGTGGACACTCTTCTCACGTTCGAATATATCTGCGTGTCGCTGAGGAACTCTGTGGCCAAGTACGAATAAAGCCGTGTTTGCACCGGCGCCGGTGTATAAATCCACAGAGCGGGATTAAAAAGGACGTGGTCCAATAGCTGCCATGTTAGGAATGAAAAGTAAAACAACTACATCACCATGGATCTGCCTGTTCTTCGGACACACCGACAATCTAGCCGACTTTTATTGCGCTCCAATATATAAATGTATATATCCTTTCGAAGTTTATCTGCCTCGCGGCAGAGTCTCTTCCATTTCGTGGACGGGATGATTCGAGTAATGGGGGGAGTAATAAATATGCTGGTAATAAATATGTGCTCGTTGCGTCGTACGTACGTTGCGTCTCGTTCGGAGCGGGGTAGAGATTCCAAAGTGGGAGTTCGACACTTAGAATTGTGCAATGGGAGTAGTAGATTACTGTAAGATGGAAAGCACGCAGGAGTGAGTTGTTTGAAAACAAGAGAGAAAGAAAGAGAGAGAGAGAGAGAGAGAGTGCTGGTAAAATCATCGTAACAGTTCACGATCACATTGTCACAGAGAAAGAAAAAAACAGATCAGGAGGAGAGAAGAGATAATGATAATTCATGTCGGACATGTTCATGCACCGAGAAATCAATACTCAGAATTCGGTAGCAATATTGAGACAATATTTCCCCCCCCTCCAAAAAAAAAAAATTACAAACAGAATTGCATTGTTCGCCATAGAACGTGTGCTTGCTGTACATAAATTTTGTCATCAGTTTTCTTTTTCTTCTTTTTTTTTTAATTACTCGCGCTTTCTTCTTTCCTTGGTTTCTTTCGTGATTTCGCCGCGCCGCGAGAAGAAGGATGTCCCAATATTTGAAACGCAGTGCGCATAGAAAAGAATGAATGTAACGAAATACAGCTGTATCATGTACGAAGGCGATAGGCATCCTTGACAGAATAGTACGGAAGCGAACTATCGCGAGTCGAAAACGAAACAGAGTTCGTGAGCACCGTTTCGAAACAGAGAAACCGGTCAGACAGCAAATAGAGAAGTGATCGTAATCTCGGTCAGCGTTGCAGAAAAAAAACAATGCAAGAGTGACAGGATACTCTCGTATAGAAGCAAAAAACAAGTTTAGTGTGAACAAAAAATATATAGTCTTGCGCAGCAATGTTATGAAATCAGGAAGCCTAAAAGTCGGTAGATTGCATGCGATCCAAAGATTCGAGTAGCAGAACGTCATCTCCGTACAAGGGAAAGTATAACTTATGCATGCTTGACATCGTAATGTGCATCGTGTGTGTGTATGTGTGTGTGTGTGAACGGATCATACCGATAAAAATATGTACATACACGCGCATATAATATACAGAGCAGTCTACGAGCAATTTCTATCGTACAAGCTGTTGCAACAGATACTATTGGATCGAGTCATAAATAATTTCCATTTCTGTAACGACACGTTTGTCATCCTAATGACTCGTCAAATTCGAACCCATTAGCAGTAAATAAATATCCGTCTTTTCTTTCTCGATCTCTGCAAAATGCTTCGATGGCAGGAAAAAACAACACCAAGTTCGACAATTTGTCAACAACTTTTCTTAAATCAAAACCAGCTACTAAGCTGATAAATGGCAACAAGTAATTGCAAATAATGGCGAATATATATTACAGATTATCACTATAATTTTATCGATGAATAAAGTTGTCTTTACCGACAATGGAAATTATTTACGACTCGACCAAATATATGTGAAGTATAAGTACAGAGAGTGAAGTATAATACGCTAGAACTCTGGGTATTTTCGTAAAATATTTTTTCATTCATGCTATTGTGTACTGTAACGAAAGGAGAAAGACTGGAGAGCAGGGGAGTTGTTGCGCAAATGCATCGCAACGTACGAAGTTTTCACGGGAGAATTGGCCAGAATGTTTTCACAATGATTTTGCTGAAGGGTTTATAAGTATTGTCGCCATTGTCGGTGATACAAACCCTAATGACGCAGTGTGATTTTCTAATTATGTGAAGGGTAACCGTGTCTCGTACAGATGCTTTAACTCAATTTCATTATTAATATACACTACATGTTAATATATTATTACAATATATTAATCAATTAATTAATATTATATATTAATCAATTAATCAATATATATTATAAATATATATTATGTATATTATAAATATTATAAATATATATTTATAATATATTACAATATATATTATGTATTACAATAAATATATATTAATGTATTACAGTATATACTACAATATATATGTATAATATATTACAATATATATTAATAAATATATATACTATATATGTAATACTTAGGATACACTGGTTAAAATAATTCATCCTGTAAAAACAGAAATCAACGATAATCATCAGTTTTACTCTAAACAAAAGAGTCAGTTTGAGATCAGTTCACTCTCAAAGTAAGTTTAACGTTGTTATTTCAATATTGTCAAACAGGCTGCACGAGTCAGCACGAATTATTTCAACCAAAAAGCTTTGACAAACGACGTGTTATTCACGTAGAACGAGCACATTCACGATGAGAACGTTGTACATTTTTCGTCTACTTTCGTGCAAGCTAAGCTCGTCCATTCTCGTGTTCGTAGATCTACGTGAAACGAATAGTCGATCTTGCCGATTTTTCCATCGATAGCGTTCGACGATCTACTACCTCGACCAACTCTCTACCACTCGTTCAATTCAAGTTAACGCTAATTACTCTTACTGTCTCGGCTCTAATTTAACTCTAACTGGGTACAGGGAGGACCGAACTAATGACTGAATCGATACCTGTTTCAATAACAAGTCGCTGTTGGCGCTGAGACAGGTGACCAGGTGTTTCGTCAGCTCCAGAAACGACGCGAGAACCTCCGTCGTCAGATGATCCCTGCTAGCTCTCTGCAGCATATAGCTGATCACTAGGAATCCACGGTTCTGCACCATGTGTTGCTGAACAGTTTGCGAACTCTCCACCAAGTCGCAGATAAACCCCAACAGTTTCGAACTAAAATACAACTTGTCCAATTACGCGCGACCACGAGTGGAAAATCTTAACGTAAACAGTTTCCCCCCACTCCCACTCCCTCCAATTCCTTCACCGAACCCTCGTCGGATAATTACCATAACGTTGGATCTCGCTTGACGTCGTTCGGCGCTATGCAATCGTATGGCATATCTAGCTGCGAGAACAAAGGGAACAACACTTGAATGCCACCAATCGAGTTCAACGTGCTGTGAATGGAATGCGTGATGACAGCTTTAACATCCTGCAAATAGACAGTAAAACGTTTCGATGTCGTTGGTTTCTGCTTCTCGTCGTCGACGTTGTTCCACATTCGAGAAAATTGCAAATTGACACCGAAAAACATATCGGGAACGCTTCACGATTTCAAGAGGCGCGAGGCGAGACTTTGGATGGAAATAAAATCTCTCGAAAACACGGGAAATTCGACGTTAAGTTTATAGAAAGAAATTGGAATTTTGGAAAAGAAATTTTAATTTAATCGTCCTTTAATTCCCTTGTCTTGTAACATCGATAATCGAAGTTTCGATTTAAAAGGAAAAGCAAATGAAACGAAATTTCAATTCGAATTTTAATACCCTTTGCCCTCGACAGCCTTTTTTTCTATCATCTACCAGTGATTTATTTACGAAGCATCAGTTCAAACGATATAGTATTGAACATAATCATTCAAATGGTATTCAACACGGAATTTTGTTGGATTGTATCTTTCTAACATATATTAATTCTAATATGTATTTCTAATATATAATTAAAATCATCAACGTGTATTGCGAATTTGCTAGAATACAAATATAATGTACAAGAGTTAATGATACCTAAATAGTTTCAATCTCTGGAAAAATAATATCCTTCGTCATTTTTTAAATTCTCGCAAGAAGCGATAAAAAGTCCAGTTTATGTGAATTATTGTGTGCCAATTGACTCAGGACTGTCTTCAGAAGTTTCTTCTTTTATTCTTCTCGCGTTGTTATTATAGCTTTCACTCTAGTCTGTTCAGATATTATACTAATTACACACCATACAACACCAACCGTATACGTTCGTTATAATTCATCAGCAACTTATAAAAAGAGGAAGTTCGAGCGTTTCTGTTGGCTAGATTTAAGTACGAGTGCAAAGGGTTAAAATGATAGTCTTGTTAGGTATTATTGTATTGTTACAAGTAGCAGATAATTTTAGAAACTGAATAAAATTCTAATCTGGAGAATAATTTTTATATTTAAATGAACTAAGTGCGTTGTTATTTCGAGTAATATCTAAGAAATATGATAATACAAGATAATATATTATTTAGTTGATCATTTTTTAAAATACATTATTATACATAAAATCCTGGGACAGATGTTCCAAGTGTTATAATAACAGAGGCTTGTGAAGTAAAATAAAATAAAATAAAATATTCGAAGATCAAACAACAGTTTACGAAGAATCGAGTAATGTAAAAATTTACACAACGAGGAATCTGCAAAGTGAATTGACCATTGACAGATAAAAATTATTCGACATTTTGTATCTAAAATAATGTTACAATTTCACGAGCTCACGTCAACGACCGAGAGAGAGAAAAAAAAGAAATAAAATCACAAGGCAAGGGGTTAAATAAATATTTGCAGAACCGAAGAGCAGCTAACAAAGTTTCTCCTCAGCGTTCTATTTTTCGTTTCTTTCCGTTGAATTACACGTTGTTACAGCGTGTAACATGCGATATCATACCTGCAGCATAAGGGCGTGCGGCGTATGTACAAAATAGGAGACGTTGCCTTTCGGTGCGCTTTGCAAACAAAGTTGAGAATCCGTTGCTACCGGGTTGTACATGAACACAATCGCGTTCGACAGCTTGCCATCGTAGAGCACCTATAAAACGGGCATTGTTAACGTTGTCGGCACTCGAGTCACTCCCGATTGCGCGTTTTAAATTCATTCCTCTACATCGAGTCGTGATCGATCTTTGAAAGTTTACCAAGTAGAAACATCAGGCATTGTTATCCTGTAGAAACTTCTCGAACGCGACACGAGCGATGCGTGCGATACATCGTACGAACATACATTGTAGAAACGTAGAAAAAGTAAGCTTTCAAAGTGAGCTTTCGCAAGCTACTGGATTCGACGTCTACGTGTTACATGGTCACAAACGTGCAGCACATCACAAATGAAACTGAACGTGGCTTGGCATTATGGTCCGAATATTAGGCTAGGTGTTAGATTTTTCAGAAATATGCACGAGTTTGCGTGAAACTCAAGATCTCGATCGTCCATTAATTAGCCAGACTGCGGATATATTCATGCAATTTCGCGCTCCAAATTTTTGATATACGTTCGATATTATTTCGTACATCGTTCAATATGTATTTTACACGTATTTACGTGTTAAGTAGTTTAATATTGGAACATCGCGCGATGCATAAATATCCACGGTCCATTAGAGAAACACTACTCAAAGTACAACAGCTAAAACTGTACCACGTGTTTTCGCCGGTACAATCTACGGGGGGGGGGAATCTCTCGCTAAGTGTAAAAGACACACACACGTCACAGCAAAAATGATGAAACACAGACAGATTTATCAAAGGTAGCTCAGTTCAACTGTTCAAAGGGCGGTAAATTAATCAGGATATTGCTACACGGCTACGTCGCAGTAAAGCAAATCAGGCAAAACAGAAAAATGGTGACTCGAGTAACGAGTCGCGTGCACGCTGGTAAACTAAAGAAAAAAAAAAAACGTGGAGGGGAGGGGTAAGGAAAAGAGAAACGAAAAGATCCACAAAACAGAAGCAAATTTGCGCAATCGATGGATACAAACGTTACGACGTCGCATTAACGTCCGACCGAACACAGTCACGCACAGGGCTCTGGGAAAAAGATATTCACAGTGATGGTCGATAATCGGGGAGGAAGTAATTACCTCTGACGAGACTCGAACGCAGTAACAGAGTGATTAAACAATGTGCAAATCAAATGTAAACGGGATGAAAAGAAAATAAAAATGCTTACAGTTTGCATACTTTGGTCCACCATGCTCGTGAGCTCCGGCTCATCACTCACCCTTTTGTGATTGTCAGGCAGATTCAGGTAACACTCGTTGTCAAAACGAAACTGACTCTGCGAACAGAGAAACACGGAAGGGAGAATACGGGGAATATGTTGAATATGTAACGAATCTGCGCGGCTTTCGGAGCTGCCGCGAACCTTTTTTTTTTGCGAAGAAAATGGAGAAATTGTCAGAGAAAATTAAAGACCCTTTTTTTGCGAAGGACACGCAAAGGGGACACCCCTTCCTTTTAATTTAAATTTTAAATTATAAATTACAATTCGCTTTTGCGCGTGTTCTCGACATTTTTAAATATCAGAGCGTAAATTCTGTTTAAGAAAAAAAAAAAAGAAAAAGAGAAAAGAAAAGGACAGCCTCGCATCTAATTAGAATACGCGGGAGATAGTCATAATTACGAAGGGAAAAGAGACGTTTCGAAAACGGACAAAAAAAGATTCTACCTTATATCCAGGCCCCAGTCTATGCATAGCGCATATCTGATGCGTCG
This sequence comes from Tetragonula carbonaria, assembly GCA_032399595.1. Lineage (NCBI taxonomy): Eukaryota > Metazoa > Arthropoda > Insecta > Hymenoptera > Apidae > Tetragonula > Tetragonula carbonaria. Next base: position 19,892,971 of record JAUCRC010000002.1, read on the forward strand.
TCAGGGCTTCGCTGAACAGATAAATCGCGCTCATTTGTCCGCAGAACACGCGCTCCTCGTCCAGTTCCGGTGTTGCGCCGATGTAACATTTGTCAAAGGGCTGCAAAGAGTAATAAAAAGTTATTCCGTTTTTTTTCTTTTTTTTTCTTTTTTTGGTCGATTTCGACCAAACCCACAATTTCACAGCCAGAGGAGCGCGATTCCAGCAGAGGGCTGTGAAATTAATAGGCACAATTATGTCGAGTACATGTAAATTCACTTACGTCGTTTGTCGAAACGAACCACGCCATTTCAGTGCTCGAAGCCAATTGACCGTTGACCAAACATTTAATCTCGCTCTTCGTCCACCTATTGTATATGTACACTACGGCGATCATATACCACTGCGGAAAATAAACGTTATCGATTCTGTTGAAAATGTCAACCGGGCAAATTTTTCATTTCACGCTTTTTCAATATTATGTCCCTCGGAATGGAATGTTCTTCCAATATATTTATCGTGACAATCTGAACGAAACGTAGTGAACTTTTGTATGATTGTTCTTTTTGGCTATAGCTTGGCTATAGACACATGTTTCGAATTATTAAGCAGAGTATCCGAATTATTAAGTAGTAACCCTGTCGTTAGGCGAGTCTTATTCTACTTGAAGTAATTCCCATTTGCTTGTTATAAAATTCGTCACGAATTTTATACATCATTTGTTATCTAATTAGATTAATACAGAAATTGCAAGTAATATTTACGTTACACATTAGCAAATAATTTGGAGCAATAAATAATAATATAGAGTAATAATAATAGCAGGACGTCTCTATTGTTAGACAAGTCTTCAAATAACTCTTGCTGGCTTGTTATAAAACTCGTCACGAATTACATTATTTTTTTATCTAATTAATGAAGAAACTGCAAATAAAATTACAAAGAATATACTAAAATTTCACATTAGCAAATAATTTAGAGCGATAATAAATAAATAAAGTAGAACATCCCTATTGTCAGACAAGTCTTATTCTACTTAAAATATAATAAAATAATTCCTACTTGCGCGTCATAAAATTTATACGAATTACATCATTTCTCACCTAATTGAATAATACAGAAATTGCAAGATATATTTACGTTACACATTGACAAATAATTTGGAGCAATAAATAATAATATAGTAGAGTAATGATAATAGTAGAACGTTCCTATTGTCAGACAAGTCTTATTCCACTTAAAGTGACTCCCACTTGCTTGTCATAAAATGAAATTACAGAGAGAATTCTAAAATTTCATTAACAAATAATTTAGAGCAGTGACAATGAAGAAATAAAGCAGAACATCCCTATCGTCGGACAAGTCTTGTTCCACTCGAAATAATTCCTACTTATAATAGTTACTACTTAACCTACTCGTTATAAAATTCGTAGAAATTATATTATTTCTTACGTAATCGGTAAAGAAACTACAATTAAAATTGCAGAGAAAATGACAACTGACATTACACGTTAACAAAGAATTTAGAAGCGAAAGAGTTAAATATCCTAATGTAGATATTTCAAGTATTATACGGGACTCCGCTCTTCATGAAATATATAAGCTGAATGCGCTAAGTAAATTAACATAGAAATATACACGCGGCATCGTACCTTACGTGGTTGAAATTCATATTTGACACAATGCTGGAAGCCCTTGCCCTTCACCTTCATGGACGTGAGGACCAAGCAGTTCCCTACGAAATGCGCTGAGTAGCCTACTCCTTTGCTAGTTTTGAAACTGCGAACAGAGACGAATCGTCGACGAATCAGTGAACGTCAATAAAAACTCATCGAGGATCCTCTTGCCAACCGCGTCCAATCCCGAGCCCTCTGTATTTTGTTGTTCCTATCCTCCGGAATAACCATGTATTTTGTACAACGGGAACAACAGTTGTCGATCGTATGGAAATCGAATTGTTTCCGCGCGAAGGAATGCGATCAAATTGCTTCAGGATGCAACGCTCGAACGAGGATTCCTTTTTTCCTCTCCCCATTTTTTTCCCTCCTTTTTCGTGCTAACTCAAACGGAGCCGCGTTTAATCAAATTCGAACGTTCGAATCGAACGCAGAAGAATTTCAGCGGCACGGTTTTTTCATCCCTGGCCCCAATTTTCTCTCGACAGTTTTTTTCCCCTTTTCTTTTTTTTCGTTGTTCAATTTCTGTGTGTGTTCCGTTGTCCGAATCGATCGTTAGCGAAACGACGGTCAGTAAACGTAAACGTTTCTTCAAGGTAGCCACTTCGATTCGATTCGAGAGAGAGAGAGTGTTCCTGCAAGAGGGCTCGACACCAGTGGGAGCACTTACCAATAAAGATACGGCTTTTCTCGTTCGATATTAACGGAGTTGATGGGGTCCAGGCGGAACCACGTGGTGAACGTGAATCCATTTTCGTGTGGCCATTTCGCGAGCGGCGGAAGCACGATCGCCTGAGAAGAGAAGAAGACCGTGGAAATAATTAAATCAGTTCGAGTGAAGTTATAAATGACTTCGTTGACTATAACGAAGGGGGGATCCTCGCTTATTTTTTTTTCTACATTCAGCTATTACTGAAAGAGAATCTATAATAATTCTTGCATTTGCTGAAAACTTTCTTTCGCGACAAAAATTTGCACGATTGTTCACAGAGTGCTTAAGACCCGAATAATAACGCTTGAGAACGATGAAAAGAATTTTTGACCTCCATGGGATTGCAATCTCCGAGTCAAATATATACCCGCCGCTATGTAGAAACTTTGCTCGAAACTTCTCGCAGCGGACGTTTCACCTTTGACTCGTTTCGAAGTTGTACATTAAAAGAGATGCTCGAAACAGACCCCTCGAATAAGAAACTTCTTTCCCTTAACGTTTCCTGTCATATCGAAAGTTTCTGCCTCTGCGAGAGAACTCATTGAATAGCGGACAACGTCTCATCCTCCGCCGGACGACATCCGTTTCGATGGATTTTTACAGAGAAGTTCTATATTTTACGTTCTATCGTAAAATGGATCGCCACGATCGACGATGACAAACAAAATGTACTGCAACGCGCGAGCGTTATTCTTTCTTCTTCGAAAGGATTTTGGTCTCTGACTCTGAAAGGAATGATCCACATTTTTTTCCTTGCCGATTCCGACTTGCTCGGAAATAATTTCGGAAATTTGGCCGCGTGCGATCGAGCGTTCTTTATAAATCCCGGAACAGAGAGATAGGATATTTTATATTTTCCTGTGTCGTGTATCGTGAATTATATGTGTAGGAAATAAATTTCATTACTTTCAAATGGTGAAAAAAAATATTGAAACGATCAATTTAACGAACAAATTAACACGTATGCGAGAACGAATTGCCAGAAACAAGTAATACATTTCTCAACGCGATAACGCGGCCGTAAACAGTAAATCGCGAAAGCAGTGAAACAATACTTTGCAAACGAAAAAAAATTCGCGTTTTAGAATGGCCAGCCAAGTCTCTGGAATATCATAGAAAATTATTGGAAGGAATTTTGCGGGGATTGTATACCAGAACTGAAGACAATTCGCAAAATATATGTTCAAAATAAATTTAAAAAAAAGAATGTATTGCGGAGGAGTGGAAAGAAGTAAACCAAAAAAAAAAAAAAATCATTAAAAACGTATATAAATTTTTTACTGAAAGAATGGCCGCCTAAATTATTAAATGCAAAGGAGGTGATATCAAATATTAAAACAATTATCAAACTCGTTTCATTTACTTCTATCCATCGAAATGTGCTATCATATTTCTTTAATAACACAAAATGTACGTTCCTTTTCAATAACAAAAATGCAAAGAAGATTCATTCATGTTACGTGTACATGCTGGTAAAACTCATACAAGAAAAATATCATCATTTGTTCGATACGAGTTTATTGATTTTTAGAATGTGCTATCTCTGTGTCCCTATCGAATTATGTAACGAGTTTCTCGAAACACAGGTTTCAAACGCGTACGTATATGTACGTACGGAAACAGATCCGCGTTCAACCTTGATCGAGTTTCAAGTTCCACTAATTCCAATGATTTTCCAGCTGTTCGGCCCGCGTGGAATTGAACCGTCCCGAAGAATCAATACGTCATCTGATTCGATGGATTAAGCGCGAAGCGGAAGTCCCGTGAAACAAGGCGAATTTTTTTATCGAAAGTTTAATAGAGTTCAGAAATCGAACGGCATCCTCGACGAGGTAGTAACGGGGATATCTCTGCGGCGGAGGAGAGAGTGAGGACGTACGAGTGGATGGATGGAGATCGACTTACCGATCCCTTTCTGCCGGGGAAACTGAAAAACACGTCCGGTCCGTTCCGTTGCGGCATCTGGCGGAGAACGTTCAACAGTTTCGCCGAATGTCGCGGCTGCGATACAAGTAAGAATGCCTCAGTACTTCGTGTACTTCGTGTAGATTGAGGAGAGCGGTGCAATTCCATTTTTACCGACTTCGAGTTGTCGAAAATTCGACAGAAATCGAATAAAAGAGAGAGAGAGAGAGAGAGAGAGAGAAAAAAAAGAAACTTTTAAGAATTAATCTTAAAAAGATTATTGAGCTGACTTAATATCGACGAGAATTGAAAAAAAATATATATATATATATTTTTTCCATTAGGTGTCCATTTTTACCGACTTCGAGTTCGGCGAAAATTCGACAGAAATCGAATAAAAAAGAGAAAAAAAAGAAATTTTTAAGAATTAATCTTAAAAAGATTATTGAGCTGACTTAACATCGACGAGAGGACGCTATTGAATATATATATATATATATATTTTACATTAAGTGTCCATTTTTACCGACTTTGAGTTCGGCAAAAATTCGACAGAAATCGAATAAAAAAGAGAAAAAAAAGAAACTTTTAAGAATTAATCTTAAAAAGATTATTGAGCTGACATCGGCGAGAGGACGCTAATTGAAAAAATATATATTTTCACACATATAAGCAGAAACTAATAATAGTAACTTGATGAGTTTTAATTTTTAATTTTGGCGACATTTTTTAAATCCAGAGTTGCCTCCGACTTGCAATCGATGTAACAGTTTCTCCTTTTTTCCAACTCCGCACAACAAAGTACGCAATCTGTTAGTTTATTATTGTTACTGCAAATATGGAAATGATACGTTCACATTTTCTTGTGGATGTCAAAAAATAACATTATTTCTGAGCTTGCTGGTCGTCATTATTTTGTGAAATTATCTTTATCTTCAGTCAATGTCATTATAGTCGATGTGTCACAATATCTTCAGTCATCCGAGAGCCTCATAGAAAGACTATCAATTAGCTAGAACTTGATGGCTAATTTACACGTCGTTACATTTTATACAAAGTGTGAGCAAGTCTGGATTTTTTGTGCATTTATATTGCACAAAACAGTAATAAATGCAGGCCCGAAATTTATAATAATTCGTTCGTGTTGGATTTGGACTAGCACCAAACGATGTGAAATATCTTTTCACGCACATTTACACCGCCGTGACGGAAAAAATGGAGTTGCAACCGGGTCCTGATTTATGATTCTTACCCATTTCCCTTTCACAGCTTTCATAGCGCCGAATAGGAGCTTCAACTCCTTCACTGTTATACTGTAGCTGGCCAACACTCCAAGCATGTCGATCAATAGATCTATCGGAACAGAGGAAAATTGCTCGTTAAATCGTGCGTGTTTGGCTGTCATTGACACGCGGACAGGCTAGATAAGGATTCGTCTAGATAAGGACTCACCTGCGACAACAGTCTCAGCCCGGGACAATCGAAGCAGCACATGTTCGATGAGGCTTACGTCTGTACACGCTTGTAAGTTCCGCACGCTCTTTCTCAAAATAGCGATGAACACGCTCCATATTTCGGCCTGCAACAGACGACAAAAGTCATACGGTTTTTTAAAAAAAAAAAAAAAAAAAAAAAAATATTGTAAAAATGTAGAAACAACGGGAAATTTTAGTTACAACTAAGTCCATGTCAATCTTGAAGATTGACGTTTCTACAACGATAGCCTCGAAAACCTGTTGTACGATTTTCTCGAACTTTGAACATTAGGACTGAACGACAAAAATTCAAGAAAGCCTAGCATTATCGTTGTCTGGCTTTTTAGCTGCTCGAAGTTCAATAAAACGTACGGCAAGTTTCCAGGAACCGTTAGCCGAGGCTTCAGTCTCTAGGTGGATCTAGTTATGAAAAAAAATTTTTAATAATCAGTTCAGAGACGTTTGAACTTTCCAGAAGAGAAGTATCCTCTACACTAAAGAAAAAAAAAAAAAAAAAAAAAAACGAACCTAGGACGGTCAAAGTAGAAGCTTCACGCTTCTAAAACGATCTCGAGCAGGTTCTCTTTATCGATTTTCTCTTTCAACTTACAACGGTCGGTAAATTATCGACTAATTTCTCGTCGATATCCGTGATCGCTGTATTTTAATTCACTCTCGGCCAACTCCGCTAAATTACAACGAGGCCGAGACCACGAATTAACGCGAACTGCACCGACTACCGCACGGTTTACGTCAGCCCGTTGACCGTTCATATCCGAGCTATTATACAACTGGTACTGGCCAAAGTTATCCGAGCTTAGCCAAGCTTGGATCGTCGAATGAAAAGTGAAGCAACAACCGGCCAACCAACTCGCTTAATCCGTAGCTAATACGTGACCGAGGCCACGGTCGGGCGACGTAATCGCGAGAAGCAAGGGAGAAGGACGCCGTGCTGAAAGTCGTTCGTCGGCCGCCGCCGTCGTTGCTGAAATCCCGAAAATGCGGCGGAAATTTCGCCGGCACGGAATTTCCAAAGTTTCGCCGAACGAGAGTTTAAAGGGTATACCCTATACCGGATAACGCGACACGGTGGTTTTTCGTACGTGCATGGAATTAGAATCAGAGCAGGATCGCGACTCGTGTTAATCCTTCCCCGACGCAGAGACGTTTCGCGGGGAACGCGTTTGTGTCGGGAGGTTTCGGTTAGCCACCTCGGGGATTCGTGACAGTCCTATCGATTGTTTCCTCAGGTAATCACGGTTGAATTCGATCCTTGTGCCGCTTAAAAAAAACACTTTGCTCTTGGGGGAAAAAATTTCTAATCAGCAGTTTGACGATCCTACACTGACGATCCGCACGACTTTCTAGGTTATGTTGCGTCACAGAGAAAGTCTGAAAAGTGCGTTCATGGTTCCGGTTAATTAATTCATTCCGTACAATATCATGAGATATTGAGTGGTTATTATAGGGATAATCCAGTAGTGACTGTATTTTAGACAAACTAGTTAAAACAAGTTAAAATGTAAAATGTTTCAGGGTACGGTGGTTCCCTTTACCTTCCCCCCCCCTACACTTTTCATCTTCCGCGTTATTAAAGATAAACGTAATAAACTTCCTTATCCTCCCGGCCTCACTCGTTTAATAAAGCAATTTTGGCAATTAATCAAGGAAAAGCGAGGGAGATATCGCGGCTCGTTACAAATTACACGCAGAAGTTTACATGCTAAATTGCGTTCAATAGCTCGCGGCGTTCATCCCTGCAACGTGTAACCAGCGTAGTGTACACGGATGATCGCGTAACCGAGTTATTAAATTTGGAATTCCCCTCTCTAATTGTTAAGAAGGAAGAGATATCAGTAAACTAGCGTTCCTGTATGAATACGCACAATTTCCCCAATTTTTGAAAATAATCGACAGATTCAGTTTCAACGCGTTGACTGCCACGCGAAGCTTTCATATTCTTCTCTTACGGGACAAAATATTTAATTTCTGTAAGATATTGTATCACAAAAGCGTTACTTGCATCATTCAAAATTCATTGCTAATGAATAGTCCGTCTCATTCTAATTATTTGCAAATATTTATAGAAATAGTGATCATCGTAGCAGTAAACGTGTTAACACTTTCTCGGCGGGATTATATATGTGTCACAAATGATTGTACAATTTTTGTTATTGTAGTATTATAATTTTATTAATGTACCATAACAATCGGACCCTGATACGACTGATTTCAGACTTTTGTTTGAACTACTTAAAGGATGTTCTCGTCAAAGTTGATATTAATTTCTGTCTAAATCTATTTTAATCATCGTTTAAATCATAGTGTTTTATTGAATTACGTAGAATATTTTGATAAAGTTGTTCTAGCGTCAACAAATATTTTCATTTATTTATTTATAAATATTTTATATATTTAATTTATTTATGTCAATATTTCTGGACAACCAGAGTGAAAGTGTTAAGTAAGAATTTCGTGGATCATTGAATATCGAAGAGTATACTAAGAAACACCTTTAGAAGGAATCTAAAGTGAACGAACCCTATTACCATAGATGTATTTTATTGCGAATTTATTCAATGGATGTTTCCCCGATAAGAATGCAATGGTATTGCTTACGTAACGATATCGTCGTCGCACCGAGGCACGTAAACGAGAAAGCATAACCAAAACGAGATGTCGTTTGGGTAACGTCGAATTCACCGCCAATAATGATTCAAGATTCATCGTACGAGATCGACTGATCGAAGACGACTGCACGTGCCTCAGCGAAATTAAATTCTTCGATGGCTTTGATGGCCCGTGTAAAATGTTTCCAAATGTTCTTGGTGCAACGAGAGTCGTAATATTCACTCAAACATTTAAACTGTTGCAATTTTGCAAAAAACAGTAGTACAACAGTAAGCTTGAAGCCTCCACTATCGAAAAATATTCATTTTATTTTCAAGATGTTGTTGAATAAACTTTTCTTCTCGAAGTTCAATCGGAGTATGTAAAGAAAACTGAAAAAAATTTTCCCGCGATTGAAACTGCAATGGATTTGAAGATTAAAGCCTCTCCTTTGCAACAAACCTAACCTAAAAAACTTGATGTGCGATTTTTCTTTCGCCATTTTATCGAACTTTGAATTATGATTAGACAACGAGAGTTGAAAAAATCGTAACACTTTCGCCTGATAATCAAAGTTGATAATAAATTGAACAAAAAAAAAAAAAAAAAATTGTACAGCAAGTTTCGAGAAGTCAGTGTGAAGGGGAGACTTCGATCTTCAAACCCGTTATAGATTTTAATCGTGGGAAAAATTTTTCAAAGTTTTTGCAATTATTATGTCAATTTACTGTATTTTTGAAAAGAAAAATATCTCCACTTTGCTATCTAGTATAATAAAACGAACTATGTATTTTGAAAGCAGAGACCATGAACTTTAAAATAAGCCGAATTATTAGGCATATTTCTTCTTATTTCGCAAATTTATTTTATTTTACAAAATCATAACAATTTGTTTACTTATATTAATGAGAATCATTGTACGTACGTAATTTATTCTCGTTAATTATTTCACAGTGCAACACAAAAGCAAATGTAATAAGACAGTCGAACGAGTTTGAACAATAATTCAATAAATTCCACGTCTCAAATATTGCGCGCAACATTGAAAAGATTGTTTCTGGGTGGAAACAATCGTTTCAACGTTGTGCTTTGTTTGCACGACTTCCCTACTACACGGCAGAGTTCAAACTGATTGTCCGAGACTCTCTGACTTACGATATCGTTCACCTTTCGTGTTTGTTGCACAAACATTTTGCTCGACCCATGACGTCGTTGCCTTCCCCATTACGTTTTACAAACAGTCGCTATTTCCACCTAAAATATAGGATGGGCCAAAAGTTTCTTCCCACCAATTTTTTTCTTTTTTTACAGATAAAATAATGAATAATAAATGAATGAATAAATAATGAATAATAAAATTTTACAGATTAATAAAATATCGAAATGTAAGATTAAATTAATTTTATTAATTTTAAACTAAGTTTAAGTTTATTAGTTTTTCAAATTTTTGTCTACTTTAATCTGTAAACAAAAAATTAAAAAATTAAAAGAATTAGGAATTTATTTAGTAGAAAGTTTACTAGTTTTTCAAATTTTTGTCTACTTTAATCTGTAAAAAAAAAGAAATTAAAAAATTAAAAGAATTAGGAATTTATTTAGCAGAAAGTGATTTCTGGTCCACCCTATGTAAATATTTCTGCATTCGCGAGAAATTTAAATGTAAAAAATACGCGTAATACTCGGAATTATAAAAATAAAGTACCAGCGTAGACGTTTTTCTTTTTCAATTCATCGTCCATAGAGCGAAAATTTTTTCTTTGCTTCTTCTTTCGATGTCGCGCCAACATCAAGCTCTAATACATACTGCGAAAGTGTCTCGCGAGTATCTCAGCTGATCTCGCGCTTGAAACGTGTTTTTCACGGGATCGTTCAATTTTCGTCCGTCCATTTCGCCCCGGCGCATGAAATCAAATACTTGCGGAGCTGGCACCTACTTTTCAACAAACCGTGTCACGCTAAAAGCTACGGCTTTAAAGCTGATTGCGACACCAAAGATTGCTATTCTTTCGATATAATATTACCATGTTTGATGGACATTGCTTCGGCAATTCCTTTGAACGCTCGCGCGTCCCTCACGACCATAAGATCGATTTATTGGCCTTTGACGTCAAGTTCGTGAAATATCTATTTATTTAACGGAATTTTATATTCCATGTATGTGTATGTTTCACGTGCAATAGAACAAGTTATTAAATTCGGGTTAACTCGAAGAAAATAAACTGACAGAGATAGATACAGCGATTTCCATTAACGCTAAATATTGAAACTGTAATTGTTGTAATTTTGAAAAAAAGAAGAAACTGTACGATAATAAACTTGATTAGCTGCTGCTATTTTCGAAATGCATCATTCATTTTTATTCCAAGATGTTCTTACGTTACACAGCAGGTGGCAAAGTGACGACACTTTTCTTCTCGAAAATGCTTAATATGTAAGAACATTAGAAAAAAATTTTTTTTTTTGCGACTAAATCTACGATGAGTTTGGAAGATTGAAGCCTCCCCTTCATAACGACTCTTCGAAATTTGCTGTACGATTTCCTGATAAGCTTACAAGCAATATTCAGAGTAACAAAAATAACGAAGAAACATCATACGTCAAGTTTTCAGAAATCGTTGCAAATGCTGGGCTTCAATCTTCAAAATCTTCTTACATTCCATTCATTTATTCACGCGACGTGAAAGCACAATGTTAGAATAAAATGAAAGCTACGTTTTGAAAGCACAGGCGTCAAAGTTGAAAATGAGCGTACGGATTTCATTCTGTACGATGTATCTTTTGCAAAATCCTAAAAAAAAGTTTAAATATATCTACTGTCCGAACATTAGCGTAATTCATTTTTTTTCAAACAATTTCTCTTTGAAACAATTTATACACCGAAATGTAAATCCATTCGATTTATAATAATTTCACGTGGAATTGTTTTCGAGCAATTTGAATATCTCAACTTTGCAGAACTGTTTGTTAATTCAACGCAATGATATTTGTTTGAAATTAACGTACAACGGCGACCACACCTCGGCGTGCACAATTCTAGATTCAATTGAAACGAGAAACGAGAAGCCAATTTTCCAATTTCTCACCGATGGCATCTTAATTCTAGCGGGATCGTATTTTTCACAGTTTATTATCGCGGAGACGTCCCGGCGGAAAGAGACGTCATCTGAAACAAGATATTCCGTTACGTGGTGTTTATTCGTTGCTAGACGATCTATCTTTCGATCCAGCCTGCATTTCTCCGTAGAGTTGCGCAGGGGTCCGCACGAGGGAAGATATCAACGTGGCCTATTTTTTCGCGAACGACGCTTTTAATCTCGATACGTACCCGGCTGAATTACGATAACGATGAAGTGACGTCGGTAGCGCGATGTAATCTTCCGGTAATATCCACGCGAACGACGATGCAAAACAACTCGAACGCCTACACGTCGCTGCTCCTTTGAAAAATAGAAAAAGAGAAGAGAGAAAAGAGAAAAAAATTCGATGCTCGACGAAGCTCAAAGAGAAAGAGAGAGAACGATCCCTTCGTTTCGAAAGACGTTGAAAAATTTCAAATTTCCACGAGGAGGAATTTGATACCTGAGAGAAACAGGTATCCCGATCGCTGAAGGAGTTCAAAGGAAGCCCTCGCCGTTGAGAATGCTCTAATGAAAGACGATCCAAGAAGACAGATCCGACGACGAACGAAATCAACGAGATCCCCGCCGACCGAGGTTTTACAACTTCACTGCTCTCGAGAGCAACTCGAGCTGAGGAATCCGCAATCGGCCGTATCTCGTCAAGTCCGTTGCGGATACTTTCAATTATTCCACGGTATACACGGCGCTCGTTTGCGTATTTAAATATACCCAAGCGAAGAGGCTCTCTTGATTAAGTATCGCCGCTCGAGTTGATACCGTGCAGTTGCATCGGATAATGAAAATTGCGGGAATACCAGCCGGTGTATTTATAACCGGGCCCGCGCGTTCTTTTCGACGTGCACACAGAGCGGCAAACGGAATCGGAATCGGAATCGGGATCCTTCTTTTCTCCGTCTCCGCTGCTTAATTACGTCGTTATGAAATCGGCAACCTTTATCCGGAGATCGCCGTGAAAGAAGAACTTCTTCATCGGACGTCCCATCCACGGCTTTTCCCTTTAATCAGATTCTCTGATTTCTCTCCGCTCGTCTCTCCGTTTCTTTTACGCGATCTCTCCTCCTTGCCTCGTACTGTCCCCCCCGGTTTACCGCTTCGCGATCAATTGAATCAACGACGATATCATTGACATCTTCTCATTTGAATCTCGTATTCTTCGCTCGTTGCGCTCCCATTCGAGCGAGCTTGCAGCCTCGATATCTCGTTTCTCTTTGCCCGCTACCGCGAAACACATTTTCCATTTGTCGTTGCCGATTCCGCGGCGGCTTTCAAGCCTTTTCCGTTCCTTTCTCTACTGGTTTATTTATCAATTTCGATTATCAACTCTTTGAAACTAACGGAGTCGTAAATCGAAAACAGTTCGAACTGACACACAGTCGTTCGTGCGTCTTCACGGCGTGTAATCCTCCGTTCACGCTGGTTGTTCGGGCTATTTTCCAACGCGTTGCAACGTAGTTAAACTTAGTTACACATAGTTTCGTCTAGAATCTTCCAGACCAAGGACTTGCAGACTTAGATTTGTTAGCAGCATGAAGAAATTTATATCGTCTCATTCTGGTGAGAGGTCTTAACGTCCGTCACGCTCTGTCGTCACTATTGTATTGTTGTTTCTCAGCTACTGAGCCACGTTATGCTCAGTGTTTTCCACAAACGGTTGGCACCGATCGTTCTATCGAAGTTTTAATTTCACCAAATTTTAGATCAAAGACGACGAACTTGTTGACGAACGAGCTACTTACTCGTTGTCAGTGAAAATTAGTTCCCAACGAGCCGTACAATCTACTTTCTCTCTCTTCTTTTAACGTTAGCAGCTACCGTAAAAAAGATAAACAATTTATATAAAAACAAAATATTTATATAAATATTTTTCGTTTAAACAATCGCGTCAATTTGCACTTGACGCGAGACTCTCAACGCAGTGTCGGGATCGATGCAGTGGTGGGGATAGCGCTAGCGATCAAAAAAGTGGAGGGGGAAGGGCAAGACCCGCCAGTTAGCCACCTGTGTTTTACACGAACTACGTCAGGATTCGTACTCAAAGTTATCGGCCAGAATTCGCCAATTCAATGCAACAAAACAGATCCAACCTCTGGGAGGGGAGGGGGGAACACTGCAGAGGTTACCGACATTACCGGCAGAGCCACTCAAGAGAGTGATCTTTGTAATCAAAGATCATACAGTCCACTATTCACAATCGCCGATCTCATGATCGGAATCGTTGTTCATCGCTATTCATCAGTATTTCTTCGCTTCGAATGGGATTCATATCCAATTCTTGGTCCATCGAGTGACACACCACTGGCAACGTAATCGACTAGCCGAGCACCACGAACAACAAGCGTGTCGTCGGCTCTGCTACGCTAATCAAAGGAGCTTCCTACCGACAATGAGTAGCAAAGCCGTTGACCTACTTATTCCCTTTATCTTCGTCTTTGTTTTACAGTGTGTGGAAGCACACGATCGATTGGTCGACGACGAGGCGTACGCGGCGCGTACGTAGCCCGCGGCAGAGTCAAATACGCTTCGGAATGTTTGCCCGCAACAAAAGGGGGCCACGGATCGTTCACAGTTCGCGTGATAAACGATTAACTTCCGTCGGGGATATTCAAACTCGGCACCGGCGAACTGTGAACGCCGCGAAAGCCTTTACGACATCGTTCCCTTCCGACGAGTACAGGTCCGACCGACGTTGCTCTCCCCCGTTGCTACAGCATACTTTAGATTAGAGCCACGAGGGTTCCCATCAAAGGGAATGCGAGCCCGCACACAACCGTAAAACGTATGCACGAGAGAAGAAGGTAAGTTCTCTCTCTCTCTCGGCTTTACACGGAAATTGCACGGCCTCTCTGAAGATCGCTCTTCTGCGAATTCTACGAGTCACAAAGCTTCCTTGCGGACGACCTCGGACTAATCTTCTTGCAAATTCGTTTTCGGTCCAGTCAGTTTTCGAGAACACGCTGTTTGAAGTGGTTTGCGGCGGAATGGAGGAACGCTCCGCGGAGTAATCACTTTGCACGAGTTGCGAAAGTATTTTCGGCTTGCCCGTTACTTCCGGCGACACTCCGGCCGGTGTGTAGCGCTTGCACGACGAATCGAAACAGAAATGTGATCCCCGTTTAGCTGAAACTCGCGACTGAGATTTGATTACACGTATATCGATATTTCAGGCTGTGATCAAGTATAAAGAAGGTATAAATCGAGACGTGTTTTCGCAGGATCTCAATTAGCATCTTCAAGAATACGCTAATTAGTCTACGCTAAGTCGATCAAATATTGACACTCTTAATTAAGTTAAATACAAAGCATTCTCGGCAGGTTTGAAAATCATTTGTTGCAACCTTCAACGAATCTTGTCTGTTATCAAACTCTTAGTTGTGCCACTTTTAAAAGTGTGCGTCTAGAACGACGCGTTGACGATTATACTCGTCAAGCACAGAGCATTGTAAATCGAATTAAACTGCAAATTTGTAAAATTATAAAATTTGAAAAACTGCGAAATAATTTCAATGCAACTGTAAAATTGAATTAAATTATAATTTCAATCATTTTATCTTGATTAATATTATTTACGAAACTTAAACATTCGTAATTTCGTTCAACGAGAGAAAACAAATATTTGGAAAAAATAAAAATAAATTAGAAATTTAATTTACTATTTCAGAATGATATTTCTTGAAGCAAGGCACGACATGTAATGGCACCAATATCTATCATTCTTTTCGTATATTATTTTTTCAACACAGCGAACATCTTCGTGTGTGTTTAGTTTTTGACAATGTGCTTGATAATCTGGAAAATGTTTTCCGATGAAACGTGTACACTTCGTTGCACGTGTTGAATTTATATCTTCAGCTGGATGTAACTCAATAGTTCCTTCCAGCAGGAAGTTTACACGCGTTAATTCTCCACTGTTCCTTTTTTATATAACAAAAATAATGTCTAAAGGATGATTTTTCCAATATACACTTTCCACACAATGCAACAATCGTAGCAGGAAAATATTTAGAAATGACGCAAAAAAAAAAAAGAACAAAAAAGTCAAGTCTAGTTTAGCAAAATATGCCAAAATTTACTTAAATACATTTCACTTTCCAAAAATTTCATTTGGGCAACAAGTTGCAATTATTTTTCTCGTATACTCGTCGTAGGCAAGGATTGCCATTTCTTCGTGACGAGTATGCTCTCGTCATTCACAGCTGAGAGATTAAAATTTGAATCGTTCTGCTATTTCGAACGATAAAACAGGGCGGCTTTTTTCAATCGAGAGGTCGTGCTATTTGCGTATTAGATCCTTCGTCGCAGTGACGCGAGAGCTTGCCAGCCAACGTTTCATCAAAACGCCCCTAGTCTCTGTCTCAGCGCGGATCGTCGCGCGTGTCCGCGCGATTTCAATCCACTCTCTTTGCTGCGCAATATCGCGCCGGCAAATAGACGACGATTAGGCGGGATGATCGCGCGGCGTTTCCACGGAAATATGAATCGGTGCGAGTCGTTTCATCAAAACGAAGGCAGGGGCCGAAAATAAAGCCTCGCCAGGCGGGACTTTTCAACCAGCGGAACCGGCGCCGGTAAACAATGAAACGGCCAGCACCAGTTCGTTTGAAGAAACGGACAAACAATCTCGCGGCTTTGTCCGGCTGCCCGTCTTCTACATGGGCCCACCGTCGAGGCTTCTTTTAATCAACTTTTCGACTTTAATTGACTTGGCTAAGACACCGGCCACTGGTCCGCTTATAATTCCCTTCCACGGTGGAGATCATCGTGGCGAAAAGTTCCCGTCGAGACGGAAGATTCTTCTTCGTTTAAAGTCGATATTGCTTGCCAGTTAGCTGGACCTAAGCGTTTCACAACCCTTTCATTCCGGCAAGTTTTTCCCGGTTTTCACGGTGCGGCAGGTTCAAGAAGAATTGATAACGGGATAACTTGCATTTTCGGGATTTTCGGGATTTTCGGCGACAGCTTGCGCCGCTAGATGCAATTGATCCTCCTCGTCCACAGTGCACGACGAGGGGATTTAACAAACGACCTGTATCTCACGAATTGTATCGTCAGAGACAGTATCTTGTTTGTAAAGTTTGCGAAACAGGGTTGGGCAAGACGATTAAGATTAATGTGATTTCGGGATATTAATCATGATTACTGATTATCAAATAATCAACAGCCACTGATTAATGAATAAGGACAAGTATAAGCATAGCTGTCGTGATCATTAATCACGAAACGATTTCATTTTTCGTTGTGCTACAATCTTAGGCAAACATAGTTGTGAAACGAACATTGTGAACATTTTATAAAAATATTGTTCTAACGAAACATTATAATAATACACAATAATCGCAACGCTTAGTTAGGTTAGGCTTGCACCTACAATTTCCACAAATTTTATTGTACTTATTATTATAATAAATATTAAATACTACACGCAAAAAGGAATATGCGAAACATACGATATAAGCAGCTTCAAAATGATACACATATACAAGGTGTTAATTTTAAGTCGATCATCGAAATTATTTCCGCTGCTATTAATGTTAAGAAAAAATATCTCTATATAGAATTTAAATGGTTTCAAGGCATACGTCTGATATTATTGAAAAAAAATTCTGTGAAGATGTTGTGTATCAAATTTTTTCGAGATCATCGTACTCTTTTGACATATTAATATCGATTTTCTCATTAAATTCTATGTTGTAGTCGACTATCTCGCTGCATCAATATCGCGCGGAATTTCAGCCTGAAATTTGAGCTTGAATGATTTGAAAATAATGAATTCTTTTATACTGCAAAAATCAAGATTCTATTTTATCGGAAATTTGTGTTTGAATATGCAGTTTTCATAAACAAATATTCAAGAAAATTTATTAACATTCACTTGGAAAACTTATGAAAAATACGATTTTTTAAATATATTGTTCGAACAGAAGGTTCTTTGCAAACACCATTAAATTCGTCGTTAAAAAACACTAATTTCTTTAATTTACACAAACAACGGTATCTTCAATAATTTCCAAGATATTTGACAAAGTAAAGTACCCTGCTCTTTGAGAGTAGTTTTCATCTCTTCAACACCGATCATTGCCAACAAAAAAAGAAAAGAAGAAAAATACGGGTAAAATATTTTTTTGAAAACTACACTTACGCCAAATTTCATCAAAATCGGTGATCCACACTTCGGCATATTCGCCTTCTATTAGCGTAACATTCAGATTGTGAGAACTTTCCTTTCACAAAATGATCCAACACGTATTTTGTGACTTCCTCGCTTTGAGACTAGAACGCAATCTGCGTTACGTAATGTAATTTGGCGATAAAGAACCTTGCCAAACTAATTATCGTATCTTCGACGATGCTCAACGTAAATGAGAATCTCACGCGTTGATTCGTCAACGATGACTGGCGCGTAATTGGAAAGGGCAATTGTTTGCGTTAATAATGGCAGAACGAAGGCACGGACTCGCTGCACACAGAGCTACAATACTTCGATAAAGATAAACACGCAAAGTGAACGCAGTGGATATTTCGCCTACTCGATTCTAGAGTGAAGAGACGCTCATACTTCGGCGAACGAAATAAACACGGAAGTTTCGCGCGGTACTCGCGGTATTTCGGATTAATTAATATGGAAAACTGCGCCGCGCAAATGTTTGAGCTGGACGCTTCGAAACAAACAAATCTTCGAGCAGATCTCACCGCCTTTGGCCCCGTCGGGATTTTCTTTTTCTCGATTTATTTGTTTCGACGTTTCTTTCAGAAATTTCTTTCTCCCTTCAATGGAGAATATTCATCATATTTCTCCAACCGGAGGTTGAAGTATAATTTAGTAATTCTTCGTTACATTATTTCGTGTAAATGTCATTGCAAATGTCGCTTGGATCAAACGTAAGTAAATTCTAATTCAGCAATTACATCTTCCGTTAGTCATTAGTACATTATTTTACAGTTATTTCATATTTGTGAAATTTCATTTGATAAAAATCTTCAAAATGATCAGATAAGAAATTAATCAGTATTGTGTAAAAGCAGGGAGTTGCATTACGAGTGAAGCAAGAAACGTGACGTAGGATTATGTGTCGACCGATGTTTCGAATTGTACCACATTATCCTAGATTATTAGATATACTACGAAATAAAGCTTAAAATTACTGTTAAACTTTTAGCACGCGCACCAAACAATTCAATACAGAATACGAATAAGTGATATTCGTTTAACGTAGTGCAATCAAGTGTTTTGATTATTTCGATATACTTTTTTGTGAAACGCGCCAACGAAAAATTTTCGAGAAAGTTCTCGCGATCAGTGTAGGTTCGCGATTGAATTCCTGAATTGAACGCTACGTGCGATACGTATCAAAGTCGTGGCTACGACTTGGGATTAAATATCGTGAATTTAAACATTAATCATCAATCTTGAATTCAAACATTAATCTTTATTTTTATTTCAAGATGAAATATTTATCTCCAAGTGTTCCTATATTAAAACAAATTATTTCAAATAAATACAATATAATAATACAATTCGAATAAATCTTAAAGAATTTGAACATAAATTCTTGTTGCAGATAATATAATATAATAATACAATTTGAATAAATTTTAAAGAATTTGGATGTAAATTCTTGTAATACAATTTAATAAATCTTAAAATACAATTTAAATAAATCTTAAAAAATTTGGACGTAAATTCTTGTTGCAGATAATACAATATAATAATACAATTTGAATAAATCTTAAAGAATTTGGACGTAAATTCTTGTAATACAATTTAATAAATCTTAAAATACAATTTAAATAAATCTTAAAGAACTTGAACGTAAATTCTTGTTGCAGATAATATAATATAATATAATACAATTTGAATAAATCTTAAAGAATTTGAACGTAAATTCTTGTTGCAGATAATATAACATAATAATACAATTTAAATAAATCTTAAAGAATTTGGACGTAAATTCTTGTAATACAATTTAATAAATCTTAAAATACAATTTAAATAAATCTTAAAGAACTTGAACGTAAATTCTTGTTGCAGATAATATAATATAATAAAACAATTTGATCTTAAAGAATTACGATTTCAATAATAAAATAATAATACAATTTAAATAAATCTTAAAGAATTTGAACGTAAATTCTTGTTGCAGATAATATAACATAATAATACAATTTAAATAAATCTTAAAGAATTTGGACGTAAATTCTTGTAATACAATTTAATAAATCTTAAAATACAATTTAAATAAATCTTAAAGAACTTGAACGTAAATTCTTGTTGCAGATAATATAATATAATAAAACAATTTGAATAAATCTTAAAGAATTTGGACGTAAATTCTTGTTGCAGATAATATAACATAATAATACAATTTAAATAAATCTTAAAGAATTTGAACGTAAATTCTTATAATACAATTTAATAAATCTTAAAATACAAGTTAAATAAATCTTAAAGAACTTGAACGTAAATTCTTGTAATACAATTTAATAAATTTTAAAATACAATTTAAATAAATCTCAAAGAATTCTTGTTGCAGCGTTAGTTTGAAGAGTTCGTTTTACGCGTTTTTCCCCGCAACGTGCAACAGCAACGTTATCGGATAAGGGGGAGACGTTAGAACGAGCGACTCACAAGGCAGCGTAACGACGGTATAATTTCCTCCCCACCCCCCTATTCTCTTTAGTTTCGCGAGCAGAACGCCAAAGCAACAATAGGATTCATCTATTTTTCATCGGTCTCCTTTACCCAGCGCTGCCTAATAATGAACGTGGTGATTATCCTCGTGCCAGCGAAAGAAAACGCGGAACCATTAGCAACTCACTCTAGCGAAAACTCGTCGCGAAAGTTTCCTTAATTGGCCAATTAATTGGAAACAATGAAGGGTAGGCAGGGAAAATCACAGCCCGCCGCGCTATACATTTCTTCTCGTCGTTATAAAATTAACGCAACGACGTTTCGAATTTTAAACGAAATATATATCATATCGAGATGATAAATAAGATAATCGTGTCGTAATTAAATCGGGAACGTTTCTCCTTTCAATGATCGACTTTCATTTCCCGGCTTTCATTCCACGCGTCGCATCGTTAGTAATTATAAAATGAAAAAACGAGAACCTGTTACGCAATAATTTTTAATTGCACGCCGAAGGGTATGTTGTCCCCCTGCACAAAGTGTCGCGCGTTCCGCGCTCGCGAATTTCAATTGCGATCTGATTGATATATATATTACACGTGTGTCGCGAACAATATGTGCCTTTTCATAATTAATATCTCTCATTGCGCGTAATATCCTTCGAACGTTCGTCGTTCGCGTTAAATCGGCCGACACATCGACGATGGTCAAAGAACAAACACGAATAGTTCACGCAGATGGCAAACATTCACGCTGCGTATGGCTTCCATTTGCATTTTCGCGCATGGGCTTACTTTCGCACAGCTTCCTTTGCTTTCCTTGCGCCACACTGTGATCGATATTTCGCGTTACGGACAATTGTCGACGTCGCGTCGTAAACGTCTACCACTGAATGGAACTCTAAGCGATGGCACAGATAATTGCGGAACGCTTTCCACCGAATGCGATAGTCGGTGCAATGGCCTGGAAAATTTGCCGATACTCCACCAGTTCAAATAGACTCGAGATAATAAACGCGCGAGGACGAGCGTGTACACGTGAATTTTCATATACCTCGCGAAGGGCAGGATTTCCTATTTCTAGCAATGTTCGATGTTTTACGAAAGAAAGTTTCATTTGTACCGTGGAAAGTAAGAATCAATCAATCGAGCGACGACTTTATTTCGAGACGAGGATTATTTATATAAAGTAACTTAAAAATTAATTCGAGGAAATAAGAATCTCTTGGTTGCAAAATTCTATCGGAAAAAAAGCGCGTTGTATTTAATATATATGCAGAGTGATTCGTGTAACCTGAAATAACTTCTTAGTTATGCGTCCATAATTAATGAAAAATTGTCCAATACAACATCGCATATTGCAACTAAAACCGAGTGGCTAATCCCTAATGATCGAGGTTTGCTTCTACAAGCAATCCTGTTACAAATCCTCGAATTGTCGAAGGAAATAATCAGAGGCCGCGTGACACGACTTCGTGAAAACTCGAAAGCGAAAGAGGCTTTCTCGCGCGGTGGCAAAAGGAAGGGAAGGAATGGAATGGCCGTTTCGTAAACCGGCTACAATGAAATACCAGCCGGTATTATAGATGTCATAACTTAGCGATGGCACGAAGGTTTGCGGCATTCTACGGAACAACTGGAATTGGCTTCGGCATACCGTGCATTCCTGTGTTCGTCCGTTTCTGACGAACGTCCCAGCCGACACACCGTCGTCGCGAGAACTTTGCTCCGATTGCATTCGACTACCGAGCTGTTTCTTCGCGCGAGAATTGCTCCGATAATCGCAGCCAATAATATACCGCGTAGCGATAAGCTGGACAGCTGAAATGCTAACACAATTCTCTAATTGGTATACTCAGGCGACGAAATCACTCCTGCGCCTGAATTCTTATCGTGAACGAACGAACAACGTTCCCTTCCTTTTGAAATAAAATGAGAATCCAGTTTTCAGATTAGCAAATATGAAGATAAATCCAGTTGATCATGTGTGAATGATATATTAAATTTTAACATTGTTCCGTGATAAGTAGCTAATCCATCTAAATACCTTGATCCCAGTAGGAATTGCAATAATTATTGTTGCTGATGTAAACTATGCTCGTGTGGCGAATGTCTAATCCTACAGTAAATATATGATGTGCTCCAACAATGAAACCTAAGAATCCAATTCCAAATATTGCGTAGATTGTTCTTAAAATCCTGGTAGAATTAGAATATAAACTTTCTGTATGTCCGAGAAATCGAAATGAGTGTTGATATAAAATTGGGTCTCCTCATCCCGTTGGATCAAAAAATGATGTATTAAAATTTCGATCGAATAACAATATAGTGATTACTCCAGCTAATACAGGTAACAATGAAATTAATAAAATTACAGTAATTGAAATTAATCATGAAAAAAAATAAATTAATCTGATCGCAATTTAACGAAAGATTTTTTATTCTAAAAATTGTTACAATAAAATTTAATGATCCTGTAGATAGTAACAAAAACGGAGTACTTGGTCGATTAAATCGTTTACTTGTACTACCGCGTACGAGCTACACGTATACATTTGGTTATACCACCGACTTCGAAGTACAGATACACGTGCAATGTAATAAACTATAATTTACAATCTGTAAATGATTATATTTATAATTTAATATTTGCAACTTAAAAATCTCCAACTTAAAAGTCGAAGTTTAAGACACCATTTGAAGAACAAATGATTTCTTTGTTGTTTGCCACTGACTGATCAACATATAAGCGAATTGCAAAATATAATCTTACTCCATACATTTGTTCTTACTCCATACTTTTGTTCCTCGTATTTTTTCTCGATCCGATTGAAATTTCGCTCGCGCGAAACTCGATTGAAACGACCGGGCGTGTGGTGATGTACACATCGTAGAGAACGATATCAGCACCAAATCCTTGATCCCCTACAGGAAATAATCGAAAGAATTACACACAGCGGTGTTGCAACAGCCAAGTCGTAATCTGTTCGCCGAGATCGATACTCGGCGATGAAAGACGTGCGTCCGCAGCCAGCAGCGTCGAGGAAAATGAAGTTATACGGGGGTGGCTACGTTTCAATTACCCCCGGTGGTAGCTCGTCTCGTCTCGTCGACGTCCCGCAACTACCTAAACCGATATATACTAGGAATTTGCCTAAGCCCACGGGTATGGGGCAGCAGCGTCGCGGCGCTAGCTAGATAAATATGACACCGTTGCGACCGTTTCAACCGGGTGTGGATCGTTCCCTCCCCGTCCCCCCACCCTTCGCCGGAACGCAATTTAGATTCTATCTCATCAGGACGATGCGCGAACGCGAACCTTTCGCCTGGAATTGCGTTTTTTCTCCTCTACGTTCCGCGCTCTACCACCATCTCGCATCCTTGGATACACGATTTTCGTTTCTCCCGCAGCTGGATTTCCAATCTCCGTAAATTGGACCCTCGGCTGCGAGCACGCTCGTACATTGATTTAGTTAGATAGGGGGGGAAAAAAAAGAAAAGGAAAGAAAAAGAAACGCTCGTCGCGGTTACGATTCGAGCTTCGATTGCTTCGTGATTATTATTCTCCGATTGTCGTAGTTACTACTTCCGGCGTGCAGCACGATTGTTACGTTCTGGCTGGTGTGTGGCTGTTGCTCGCCACACGGTTCGTTCAATTTCGCGTGGACGTTTCGCTTTTGTATCGTTTCGCACGTGTATCTGAGGCATAGAATTAGAAAATTAATAAACTGACACTTCATAGAATTGTTAATCTTAATTGTTGGCGGTAAATAACGATTAAACTTGGTCGAACGATATCTTTTAATCGTTAATCGCGACTAAGGATTAAATTCTTGGTTTAATCGGTGATTGTTGATTAATTGCTGAAATCTTTTTTTTTTTTTTTTAATGAAATTAGTGTCTTCCTGTTCGCGATTAAGGGTTGCAACACCTTGAAATAAAGCGAGTGAACAACGAAGTAATATTAACGCTAGAACTACCACAATGTTCAGTCAAAATGGTTTTTACAATTTCATTTCAAAATTTCTATTTCATGTTACATTTCTTTTCCGCGATGATGTAATGACTTTTGCAGCGATGACTAAAGAAATGATGTAATGAATTTTATTTTATTTTTATTTATTAGAAAAAGGAAATAATTTTGTATCTTATACCAATGACTAATACTTGTCAAAGTGTAAAAGAGTTCTACACAATCTGTTTACCAAACTCAAAACAATTAGTTTCGTACAACTTGTCACACGTTTCTAGAATTTACACTGCTATCATTCAATATGATGGTCATAATTATCAGAAAAATTGCGCATTTTACTAATTGACGGCCATATGCTTGAACGTGTAATATATCTTGCATGGAATTAGAAGCTTCTCGAGTTTTGGGTAAAAGATTTGGAATTTTCTATGCATGGGGAGCAACGAAATAAAAAATTTGGGACTTTCATATATATGGAACAGAAAAAATGGAGATCAAACACTTCTTTTTCAACACCATGAAATGATTTTACCGAAATATTGAGATTCATTCGCTTTGATGAAAAAAGTGATGGAAGTCAACGTTTACAAAGTGATAAATTTGTTTTGATATCAGCTGTATAGGATAAGATTATTCAAAATAGTTAGAGTTGCTACAAACTGGGTGCAAATATTACAATTGACAAACAACTCTTTCCAGCTAAAAGCAAATATATTCAATATTTGCAAATTTGGTATTAACTGCACAGCATAACATGGGATTTCTTTTGTAAGAAAGTAACAAATCAATAAATATGAAAATATTCTATTATTACGTTTCTTTTTGTTTAAAGACCAGTCATTTTGACTGGTTTTGGTAGAAATAGCTTCGTCTTAACTGTTAACTGTAGTTCTAGTGTTAATGTTTAATACAATGAAACAAAGGAATTTATTTATAAGGGAAAATAATTTATTTAGTTTATTTAAGTAATTTATTTACGCTTATTAAAGTAGGAAATTTTGAAAGAGTTAAAGATAAGTTAACTAATTCTACTAATTCTCCCCGACAGTAGAAATCACAAATATGTTTTATCTCGATTGAATTTCTTTGAATTTAAATGAAATTATAATCAAATTTGGCGTAATAACTGACAATTAACATTGTAAATCAATCGTTGATTTTTGTCTTTCATAAATGGTTGACTAATCGATTGACTCCCTTTAATCAACGACTGGAGGTTAATTTTATTTGTCAATTGAATCAATCGCTGACCAATTTTAGTAATCAGTCAGCCAAACTAAAAATTCCGATCGATTAATACCCAACTCTGCGGATGTACGTGTATCGATGATGTTGCTTTTCTTCCAGGAAACATACTTGCGTGTGTTAACTTTATTTATTGTCGAAAGTCAACATCAATTGAAATCGAAATTGGAATTAAAGTTTCTTTTTCTCATTTGTCATTCGCATAAACGTGAGAAGCTAAGACTAAGAATAATTGAAAAAAAGAATCACGTACTGGCACAAGCTCCTTCCATGTAGATTAATTAATTCTCACGATCAAAAAAAAAAAAAAAAAAGAAAAAAATACCTGAGAAATATCAATTAGCGAGAAAACGGTCGTCTTAGAGCTTACAATTTCTTTCTCTCTCAGCGACAGCGTTCAAGTTGCGGCGCCCTTTGCAAGAGCGCTGGATTTCAAACAGAGATTACAGGGATTCTAATTTCCGAAAGGTTGCATTGCACAGTGTGCACTTAAGTAAAATCGAGAGAACCGTTCCGAGAGGGAGCTTCATTGGTACTCTTGCACTCCCACCTCCATTCACCAATCCTCCAAGAATATCTCAGACTTTAGGGGAAATGGGAGCCGAGCAATAGCTTTAAATTAGTTTCGAAGAATCACAATTGCTAACTATCGAACTGCAAAACGTTTCGAACTCCGATCTTTCTTCGAGTTGGCTCTGGTATAGCGATATCGCTTGTGCTTGTGCTTTCTCGGTCACGGAGTCCAGTCTCGTCTGAATTCTCAATTCTCCAAACGACGCCACGATGGCAAATTCATCGTTTAAATAACCTCGGCGCGACTCGATCGATTATTCGTTCGACGAATATTGCGGAATTTCAACACTGTGCCTGATTGGCAAAGTATTCTGATTATTTAACTGCTCGACAAAAGTAGTAGTTTGATCATTTAATTGCCCAACGAGGGCAGTCTGATTATTATTTGTTTATCCCCTTCTTTTTTCTTTAATCCTTCGAAATTACATTCCCATGTTTTGCCACCAATTCTCACACGAACGAGAGCTTTTAAACGAAGTGGCACGAGCACGATGGAGTCGAAGGAACAGAACGTGTTCGCTTGCAAGGGATCAAGTAGAGCTGGCCCGGAGTGTCTTGACGCGAGAAACGATTGTGTCGTCATAGATTATCAATTACTAAACTATTAATCGACTAATTAACGATTAATCAACTATTAATCTTTAATTAAAAATTATTATAAAATATGTTATTAATTAGATTATAGTTGAAAAAATATAATGTACACAAATTTAATTAATCTGACACATCTTCTTTTTTTAATATACTTTTTTAAAATTTAAAATTGCATTCATCTCTACTATAGATTATTAGCAAACAAGATGATGATATTATATTGCATCAACGACATTGATAATAAAAATCAGCGAATTAGGTTAAGATTTAATATTTTTACGGTTTAATATTTTGTTCAGATATATGGAAATTTCATAAATATTTTTTATATCGTTATACTTAATACAGTCAATGCAATACAGTGTCTAAGACTGAAGCTGAAATATCAATTACATCAATTATATCCAAAAATATTTTAGGTAAGAGTTTAGAGAGGAAAATTATTCAATATAATTAGCATTTCATGAAGATGTTCAAACAAAATCACGCAATATTTCTATTCTTACATTTCCTAATTCATTCTCTATAGTGAAACAAAAAATTATTGGCACATTCTAAAATGTCTTTACACATATAATATTTTTATTATAAACTACATTACTTCGTGATGAGAGTAAATTCAATATTTTTAGCTTTGATAGAAAGATATTTGGTTTGGAGCATGTTGTAGAAAATACAATAAAGTAGGAAATTGTACAATTGTCGACAGAACTACATGTTTAGAGTTTCATAGATATGTTGCGAGATAATTCATTAATGCGTCAATAATTTTATGCATATGACTAAAAAGACAAGAGAGTGACTATTTCATAATACATGCAAACAATTTTGCATTCCACCATTAAACACAAATCCACAAATTGAATACTTGTGGTATTTGTTAGATTTAAAAGTTGGGATAGAAAAATTTTAATAGAAATGATTTGAAAATGGTATTGTTAGAAAAAGGATCAAAAATTTCTTCAGAATTTTTTTAATTTTAATTTTATTTTTTATTAAACACTTATTTTGTATGTAGTAAATAAAATTATGATGTATTTTCTATTAAATCACAAGCGTGTCGATACTTTCTTGATTGTGAAATTGTCGTTTTAGTGTTAATGTTTAATACAATGAAACAAAGGAATTTATTTATAAGGGAAAATAATTTATTTAGTTTATTTAAGTAATTTATTTACGCTTATTAAAGTAGGAAATTTTGAAAGAGTTAAAAATAAGTTAACTAATTCTACTAATTCTCCCCGACAGTAGAAATCACAAATATGTTTTATCTCGATTGAGTTTCTTTGAATTTAAATGAAATTATAATCAAATTTGGCGTAATAACTGACAATTAACATTGTAAATCAATCGTTGATTTTTGTCTTTCATAAATGGTTGACTAATCGATTGATCCTTTAATCAACGACTGGAGGTTAATTTTATTTGTCAATTGAATCAATCGCTGACCAATTTTAGTAATCAGTCAGCCAAACTAAAAATTCCGATTGATTAATTGTACTTGCGGATGTACGTGTATCGATGATGTTGCTTTTCTTCCAGGAAACATACTTGCGTGTGTTAACTTTATTTATTGTCGAAAGTCAACATCAATTGAAATCGAAATTGGAATTAAAGTTTCTTTTTCTCATTTGTCATTCGCATAAACGTGAGAAGCTAAGACTAAGAATAATTGAAAAAAAGAATCACGTACTGGCACAAGCTCCTTCCATGTAGATTAATTAATTCTCACGATCAAAAAAAAAAAGAAAAAAATACCTGAGAAATATCAATTAGCGAGAAAACGGTCGTCTTAGAGCTTACAATTTCTTTCTCTCTCAGCGACAGCGTTCAAGTTGCGGCGCCCTTTGCAAGAGCGCTGGATTTCAAAGCTAGAAATACGACAGGGATTTTAATTTCCGAAGGTCTCATTGCACAGTGTGCACTTAAGTAAAATCGAGAGAACCGTTCCGAGAGGGAGCTTCATTGGTACTCTTGCACTCCCACCTCCATTCACCAATCCTCCAAGAATATCTCAGACTTTAGGGAAAATGGGAGCCGAGCAATAGCTTTAAATTAGTTTCGAAGAATCACAATTGCTAACTATCGAACTGCAAAACGTTTCGAACTCCGATCTTTCTTCGAGTTGGCTCTGGTATAGCGATATCGCTTGTGCTTGTGCTTTCTCGGTCACGGAGTCCAGTCCGTTTGTAATTTTTAATTCTCCAAACGACGCCACGATGGCAAATTCATCGTTTAAATAACCTCGGCGCGACTCGATCGATTATTCGTTCGACGAATATTGCGGAATTTCAACACTGTGCCTGATTGGCAAAGTATTCTGATTATTTAACTGCTCGACAAAAGTAGTAGTTTGATCATTTAATTGCCCAACGAGGGCAGTCTGATTATTATTTGTTTATCCCCTTCTTTTTTCTTTAATCCTTCGAAATTACATTCCCATGTTTTGCCACCAATTCTCACACGAACGAGAGCTTTTAAACGAAGTGGCACGAGCACGATGGAGTCGAAGGAACAGAACGTGTTCGCTTGCAAGGGATCAAGTAGAGCTGGCCCGGAGTGTCTTGACGCGAGAGCGAGTTTTCTTAAGAGGAATTAATACGTACTAAACCAGAGAGAAAGAGAGAGAGAGAGAGAGAGAGAGAGAGCTTGGAGTAGAAGAGTTTACAGAAAAATGTCGAAAAGTCGAGGAGCTCTGAAGTAACCACTTCAAAGCTAACAGAGTTCAAAACACGTGCCTACTACTTGAACAAACTCTTCGTATTTTCTCAACACTTTTTTTCCCTTTATATCACGTATGTACGTGCATACCAGTTGTTCTTTGGAATCTAAATCCAAAGAATTTACGTTTGAATTTGTATTCTCCTGATTTTAGATTTCACCAATTCTCAATTTTAGATTTCTCTTCTCTCATCTTCTTCGCTCACACGAAGCTACACCCCATCTGAAGCTGATATAGAAATGTCAATCGCGCGGCTCGCAGGACCAGAGGAGCGGGGTCTGCAGACACGTGCAACCGTGCACGAGTACAATTATAATTGTCGTGTCAGACGGTAACGAGATAACTTGAAAGAAAATAGAACAGTTCGTGCTTCTGTCAGCGACGTCGCATGTAAAACGAAGACGGGGCAGAAGATGGTTGAGGAGGAGGGCTGGCTGGCTCGAGGAGAGGAAAAACTCGGGACGATAGAATCGCGGAGAGAGGCTGCTGGTAGAGAGAGAGAGAGAGAGAGAGAGAGAGAGAGGAAATGGAATCGCGCTACTTTCTCAGCGATTCGAACGTGTCAATCAATACGGTTATACTTTTGGACGCCCGATGTTAGATTCCACTCGTCATCTCGAAGGATCTCCCTCGTTGTTTGACTCGCATCGCTCGTTCGCCATTGGATTTTCCACCAACGAGTGTCTCGTCTGCTATTTCTTTTGAAATAACGCCAGCTAAAGCATTTCTAGGTGCAATGATTAGGATCGTGCAGAGTGGAAAGAGAAGTTTGTCCCGTGGCTATCATAAACGATAATACATGCAAAGAATCTTTGGATTTGTAAGAACCTTGAATTTCAAGGTCAAGCGAAATTTTTTCTTTTTTTTTCATTGTAACTTTTCCAAAGAACCTAACTTAGGTCGTAACCTAACGGTTCTTTTAAAAACTGGTAAAAAAAAGTTTCTTAACACTGTGAACGTACAGCGCGCGCTAACAGCGATTTTACGTAATTTTCGTAGGTTTCACTAAGATTTGATTTATCATAGTTGTAGCATCAGCGTGAGTATAAATAATCAAATGATAAAACTAACTATTGGCATTATTCGAAACATAAACATTACGTAACACGCAGACATCCACGCGTTCAGAGCTATAAAGAAGATCAATTAGGTTGCGACCTGTGGTTGCTTGGAAAAGTTTCACCTCTGTGACGAGTAGAGTCACAAAATCACAAAAGAGAAATCACAAATCAGAGTCACAATGCAAAAAAAGAAAAAAGGAAAAAGGAAAAGAAAGAAAAATCTTTGAAATTCAACAGCATTTGAAATCTTATCTCTGCCTCTGTAACAAAATTCGAGCACTTAAGAGTTCGCTCTGCCCTGGAAGAGGAATCAGAATCCGGAGTGAAGAAAACGAGGCCTTTGTTACATTGCCATCCTTAGCCGCCATCTTTACGCAACTTTCTAATTGCGTCAGCCGAAAGACAACGGACGCGAAAGTTTCCATTCCCGACGCGTTTAAGCGGCTCGCCGTCGGAAGAATAACGCGCGCATCGTCGAAAAGCTCGAATCGAATCCGGGCGAAAGTTGCAGCTCGTTAGAGCGTTTATAATCCGCTTACGGACGAGTTGAACTCCGATTTCCGAGAAAAACAGATCGAAAACGATTTGTCCGGATTATAATTCTCCCGGTTCTGGTTATCGGAAGGGTTTTGGTCTGACGCGGGTCGCTTAAAAAACGATTTAAAAACGTTTAAATTCGTCCGGAGTTATTGCTTGTCGAAGCAACGAACGTTTCGTTTGCTTGTTCGCCATTTTTGAACATAGAATTCAAAGCGTATTTCCGGCGTGCAAGTTACGTGAAGTTACCCTGTATATATACGCTCCATATTAACACATTGTTTGCGGGTAACGGGAATCACAGTTTTACTACGGCCAATTGTTGAGTGCGGAAGACTGTGATTATTCTGTAGATGATAATGCATCCTCAACATGTGACTTTTCTGACGCGGAAGATTCAGATCAGTGACTTTCCTCTTGTAAGAAGACATATCAGAGTGAATCGTTTATCTAGTTTTCTAGATAATTGCGCGGATATTGCCGCTTCCCGTGTTTGCGCAGTCCAAACCCTACCACTCGCATAAGATGTGTTAACTATCCAGCCGCGGACGATCTTTCAATTTTTTTAACATAAAATATGTTTTACCGGTGGTGTTCGGGCAAAAAGTGTAACGAAATGTGCAACGAAAACGCGTCACGCTCTCGATCAGAAACTAGGAGGAGGGAAGTGTCACGTGATTAAGGAGAGATAAGTTTACGAGCGATGTGTCATCGGTTGTAGATGCTGTAAAGGAGTGAGGTGTTAACCCCTTAACATACGAATTAAATGAAATTCGATATAACCAAAACATGATATATATTTTTCATTTCTTAACATTTGTGTAAACTTGACAAAGATAACTTTTATACTCTTATGCTTGTACTGAGAAATGCCATGAACGCGATACTTGTAAAGAAAATTAATAAAAAATGATGAAACAACGATAATAACAATTAATAATTCATAGTGCTTAGGAAACGTATGACGTCTCCCAGACGTCATTATATGTCAAGGAATTACGGTTGCCGAGACACAGATGCCGATAATATTGTCCGGAGATTTAAACTTAGACTTAAAATCAGACGACGGTAAAGATTTCGCTCAGTTCATGTATGACACGTTATAGCTGAAATTGATGAGCAGCAGTGACATACCAACGACAAGAGATTGTACCACAATTGATGCCGTATTTGCGAGAAACATGGATGACTTACCGTGTTTAAATTACACATCGTATTATAGTTATTACCAACCAATTCTGTCCATAAAAGATTAACAGGAATAAAAATAAAGCAAACATACATGAAAGAAAGGGTGTCAAGTTTTATTTCCTTACAGAAATGAAGTCAGACATATTCTATGTGACTGGCTTTAAGGTCGTTAAAGCCGCTCTTTTTTTTGTATAAAATCACGGGCTATTTTTATTTATTATTTATAATAGTTATAAGGATTGTATTAACGCGTGTAAAAAGAAAATTTAAAATTCAACTGCAAACACATTGAAATTTTATTAAAACTTATCGCACATTAAGCGGGAACCGCTATTATCGCGTTTAACAAAAAAAACTTTCTAATAATTCTTTTTTAGTATGATATATATCTTGAAACAAGATTCCATGCACAAATATTATTTTTATTTTCTCAATTATTATTATTAATTTTTTCAATATGTCGCAAATTTAGACATATTCTATGTGACTGGCTTTAAGGGCATTAAAGCCGCTCATTTTTTTTCGTTCATGCGCCTCGAACGCTCTCTGCGAGTGAAGAAGCAGGCCAATTAGTCAAACGAAAACGGCGCGCAACGTCCATCTTGAGAACGCGGTAATTTCATTTCGACGTGCGACGAGATATCTACGAGTCCGTTTCATCCGTTCTCTCTCTCTGTAACGTCGTATTAATCGAATTTAATCGTCGCTTATGCTAGACGAATTCATCTTTCGATCCTCCGACGAAAAACGTCTCTTCGATATAAATAACGTTGCAATATTTAATTTAACGCAGACGACAGTGACAAGCGAGAATGTGAATTTTGTACATGCAGAAAGAAAGAAAGAAAATCGTTCCCGTGTGGGGACAGGTAAATTCAGAAAAGATTATTCTGGGACAGCTGGCATAACAGCTCGAGCGAAAAGTGGCACGAACAGCACAGGACGCGATACACACGGTTCGATAATAAAGCCGGCGTAGTGGATTGACGCGAACGGGAAATTGCACGTGGAATTGTTAATTACCGTGCGAACGTAACCTAATGATGCGGTTCGGATCGGAAGATATTGGATCTGTGCCGTGCCGGCTGCTTCCTAAATCGATCGAGTTCTCGCTTCGTAATTCGAAGTACATGTTCGCCGAAAATTGCGATATCGTGTTTTACACGCGATCGCAAATCCAGCATTTCTTCTTTCTTTTTTTTTCTTTTTCTTCTTTCCGTGGCGTGGCCGTTCGCAGTAGGTCGTCGACGGATTTCGCGAGAACGCGCGAGCGACGTTATGTTTCTCTAAGATATCGCCAGCTTAATGAGCTACGTGGATATATTTTTGTTGGATTCGAATGAAAATGGTCTGAGGATTATGGAGATTCAGAGATTCAGATACAGAGAGACAGAGAGAGAGAGAGAGAGAGAGAGAGAGAGATTCGAAGGAATAATATTTCAAAGGTCCAACAGACTTAATTATTAAACTCCTGCATTTAAAATTTATTTTAATTCAACATCGAGGTCGCAATCATTTTTTTTCTATATGATCTATAAAAAAATATAACGCTGTTATCTCTAAGGTAATTTACTCAATTAATTTTAAATTAAAGATCAAAAATTTCTCTTTAATTAAAGTTTACAAAAATTGAAGCTTTTTAAACTTAATAGTCCTGCCAACTGAATATTAATTTAAATTTTATAGTAAATACAAAAATAAATTAATATAAAATTCTATAGGGTCTTATCGTCCCATAAAAAAATTTTAACATTTTAATTAAAATTTTAAATTCATAATATATACATATATATGAGACAGTATATATTTCATTAATCCTTTCATTCCAGATTTCATTTAAAAATCAATTGATTATGCTACCCTTGTACAGTCAATTATACTGCAGCCATTTAAAATTAAAATTCATTGGGCAGATCGATTTAAAATTATTTTCAATAAGACATATTTTTGATAAACAGGTGAATATATTTATTTTGCCTAATTCCTTATATATATATATATATATATATATATATTATATATATATTATATATATATAAAATCAATAAATATTACTAATTTAATCATTATAATAAATTTTGTTTTTATTAAAAATTATTTTTCATAATATTGTTTCATCAAGTAACGTATTGATATTTTAGTATCCGTAGTAAAAAGAAAATTCACGTTGATATTTCTATTGTTTTACTTGGAACCATCTTTTTCATTTATTTAATCGTCACGAAAAGGACAATCCTGTAATAATAAAAAAAAAAAGAAAGTTCCATAACATTTTCGAGCAGTGAATCAAACGGAGGAACAATATTATTTTTCATAATATTTTCAGTAACGTTGATATTTCTATTATTTTGCTCGGCGCCATCTTTTTCATTCATTTAATCGTCACAAAAATAACAATCCCGTAATAATAATAAAAAAAAAGAAAGTTATATAACTTTTTCGAACAGTGAATCAAACGGAGGAATAATATTATTTCTCGTAATTTTATTTTCAGTATTGTATATTGATTCCTCAGTGTCCGTAGTAAAGAGAAAATTCACGTTTGTATTTCTATTATATTGCTCGGCGCCATCTTTTTCATTCATTTAAAAGAAAAATCACGAAAAAGACGATCCTGTAATGATAATAAAAAGGAAACTCTGTATATAACTATTTCACATAACAGCGAATAAAATACAGTGGAAGTGAAACCGGCTGACCAAAAACCGCAAGATTCTCATAAGACGTTTAGGAGATCGTGACGCGAATGATGGACGAACCGCGTAAAAGTATTTACCCGGAGAGCTAAAGCAGCGGCGCTTCCGGTAAGATGCTGAAACGCCGAGTAGCGCCAGTAGCTGACGTATTCTACTTTCTACGTCGCGTCGTCGGATCTACTTAAACAGGTCAACGAAGAGGCAGCTTCCAGCGATTCCTCCGTTGCCTTTCGGTACGTCAACGGTGACGTAAGAATGTTGGCACAACGATGCCAACTTTCGTTGACTGCTTCCATCGTGTATGTACGTATGTATGTATATGTAATCCGCGTTCACCTTAACGTGAAGGGAGAAATGGCGTGGTTTGTTCGAGAGAGTTAGAGAACATGAACGACGTTGTTGATGGTAATTTCGTTCAAATCTGTTAGCGCAAGAATGTCGAACATTCTCGAACGCTGACAATGAGCCATGATTTTGACTGTCAGTTCTTCTCGTCTAATTTCGACAATTCGAATATAAAAACGACTAGTTTTTACTAGAAGCACCTGCCGAATCAAAGCTACGCATATTGTTATTCACCCGCGTATGTCAACACATCTTGAACCTCGTAGAAACGTTTGGAATGAATATCATTTGCCAGGATGAACAGTCAGTTCGTGTAAACCGGGCTCGTGATAGAGAGAATTTCACATCGTCAAGAGTCGTTAACACTAGAACTGCCAAAGTGGTCAAAATGACTAATTTATAATTTTCTATGGAAATTTTATATATTTTTCAACAGTGTATTTTTAGATATTCGAGTGATTTTTAACAAAATACACTAATAGAAGCTCTTTATTGTATCGTTAATTTTTTCTTTACTTTAATTTTTTTGCTACAAATATTATACTTTAGTCGTCGGTAGTTCTAGTCTTAATAAAGAGTAGTGTTTTGCCTCTAGAAAAAGTAAGTAAATTTGTCATAACGCGAATTAGACAAGACTTCGTACGGTTTATTGCAATGAGAATTATACAGGCAGGTTCCTGTATCGATATACAAGCGGAAAAGGAATGATTCTGTATGAAAAAATAAGTCGAAAGCAAAGAAAAAAGTTTTGTCATATAAAATTCAGTTCTTGAGAAAGTCGAGTTTGAAAGTGTATCAGTATACTTCAGTTCGGTTATTTCTAGAAATGACAGAAAAGAAGAATTAACAGGACGTTACTCTACTTTTGAAAATAAGTTGCAAATGTAGAATAAAATTTGTTTGTAAAATGCTTTGTTTTTTTTAAGAAAATCCAGTTTGAAAATTTATCAAGCAACGGTAATTTTTTAACGAAACACATTCAAGATTTATTCTCTTGAAAAAAAAGGTTCCAATAAGAAAATTTTGCTTACACTACTCTCCTGTTAATTATTTTCTTCTGTCACGTTTAGAATTAACTAAATTCCAGTCGATAAATTTTTAAACTCGATTTTTTTCTCGAAAATGAAGCATTTCAGAAAAAAATTTTGTTCTTTGTCTTCGATTAATTTTTCATGTAGAATCATCCTTGTACTATCGATATCATTTGTATCATCGAATACACGAACATACAATCTCATTATTGAATACTTCTTAATTGTAAATCAAAGTCGATTGTGCGACTAGTATGACCAAAAGAGTCTGGACAAAATCGGTTTCCACTATTTCGTATTTTTCGATCAAGTTCGCGACTGTTTTGTAACGATTTTTGTGTATGGTATCGCGACGACGAATTGGAAATCCAGTTGATAAGTCGAACACCTTCAAAACCATCGTCTATCGATCTCCAATCTCAGCGAGGTTACGCAACACGACGCAGCTGACGTTCGCATGCGTGAGTAAGCACTCGCTTATGTGGGTGATTTACCGATCCCTTCCATGCGATCAGGCGACCCGATCTTATTTTTACGCCGGCATTGTCGCGAGATCAGCGATTTTCGAGATCATCGAGGCTTTCACGATAGCGTCACTAACTCATCGATGTTGCGAACGATCTCGATTCCTTCGCGATTCGAATCGACACGGGAATACGAATCGGAAAAGAAATTAGGAATTGAGAGATTCTCGAGCGAGGATTCGACAACGCGTTCTCGACAACGGCGCGACAATAATAATCAAGTTGCTGTAGATCGTTGCGTTAAATACGACTCGAAACTATTTTCGATCTATTGGTACTTCGTTTGCCAGGATTAACATCCGCACGAACACGCAAAGTGAATGAAATCGAGCAATCGGGTTCAAGATTTTCAACAATTTCAGTGCGATCTCGCGATATTACGCGCTCTCGCGATCACGTTCGAGAGTTGAATTTCGATGCAATCATCCATCTGTTTGCAGACTGTCACTAACTTCCACGGTGAAGTGGAAGGAAAGTTGAATTAACGTCTCGCGTTTCTCAGAAACGTTTCGAGTCGCAGCAAACCCCTTTTTAACCTTCACGATACGGCTTCATCTTCCCCCTAATGCGCTATGTCTCCGTTGAACCGAGTTTAATCGCGAATACGCTGCCATCACGACCATGATTATCTGTCTTTTCTGGGAAAGCCGAGATAACACTCTGTACAAGAAGCTTAAGAGTCAGTAAAGTCAGTACAGTTGAGTTATGAAAAGATACTCTTGTAGTGGTCCTTTTTGTACCTTGTCGAATTTCTCAGTATTTTAATATTCAGTATTACGCGTCTAATATTTTAATTTTTGTAACGAATCGCGGACAAGCTTCAATTGAAACAATTGCGGTTTCCTTCATTACAACGTTTCCTGACGTTAAGTAATTACTGTTCAGTGCTAGTGCCCTGATCGATATTTTTTTTTTTTTTTTGGAGTAATCTTCTATCACCGTGACACCGTCAATGAACGGGACAACGCGGATAGGGAGCATAACAGTTAAATTTCGTCGTGCATATGTAATGAATTCGTGGGAAGAAATCATACTTTAACACCAGAACTACCGACAGTTAAGACGAAGTTATTTCTATCAAAATTATTTTGATTTCTAATAAATAAAAATAAAATAAAATTCATTATATTATTTCTTTAGTTATCACTGTAAAAGTCATTGCATCGTTGCGAGGAAAAAATTGTAACATGAAATAGAAATTTTAAAATAAAATTGTATAAACCAGTCATTTTGACTGGTGTGGTAGTTCTAGTGTTAACTGGCTAACTGGCGTGAACCCTTGCCCCCACTCTCCTAATCGCTAGCGCTATCCCCTCCACTTTCTTGGTAGGTTAGGTTAGATTTAGGTCAGGTAGGGAAATCAACAGATTGAGAGAGTGGGACTCGGCGAGGAAAATTGAATATAGTGGGGAGATCGCTGCAGTGGAAGGGGTAGCCATTAAGAAAGTAGGGGCAACCCACGGGCCGCCAGTTAGCCACTTCTGAGTTATACCATCTGACTTTACTACAGCACGTCAATTTTCAATTTCAAACTGAGTCATTGTGAATTGATTTGATACGAAAAGTACAAAAGAACACATTTCTACGCGTAAACATTTTCATTACAATGTGTATTGTAATGGAAAATACAGATATTTCTTTTCTAACAATAACGTTTTATAAAATTGTTTAATAACACAATATTGCATGAAATATTTCAAAGCAGAGGTAGACACGTCAACTCACGTCGCAAGTTTTTCCAACAATAGTTGTCAATTAGAAATCATTACGGACGACATGCATGGCAAGCGTTCAAAGATGGACTATAGTCGTCGTGAGTATCGAAAGGGTTGCACGCAGATGATTCGTATGCCACGGATTTGGCGTTTTTAAAACAAACTCGCGAAAAATTGTCCCATCGAAAAACCAATTCTCGCGGGATTAATTTACCGTGCAACGAGCAGTCGATTGCGACGGAACAGCGATCGTCTTTTCATAAGAAGGTGAACAGCGGCAAGCGAGCGAGAGAGAGAGAGAGAGAGACAGTGAAATATTCCGAAAACTTTCCACCGCGATGGAACCAGGTGGAATTGGCTCGATCAGAATGCAATGGAGCGAAAGGCTATCACACGCAGCGCTGGCCAGCCAGCCAGCTCCCGACTTCATCGTCTCGTCATGGGCTTATCGACTCCGCGTATCATGGGGGGGATTTATTCCTACGTATCTTGACCTTCGTTCGGTGGCTATCTCGTCGAAAGTATCACCACCTATACCATCGCGTGATTCGCATTTAGATGCATGGAATCGCGGCCGATCCCTCTTTATTTTTCCAATCCCGACCGGAAGAAGGGAACGAACCCCCCTTCTTCCCACCGGCAGTTTCGTTCGAATTCCGGGGTTTACGGAGGGGAAGGAGTATCGGGGGCAACCCCCGGGAATTGTTTTCGATAATAAAGCTATCAGGAGCGGGTTTCTGCCGGCCGTTACCGCAGCCAGTCGAGAAAGCTGCTCCGCGCTTTAAACCGATTGTCTAAGAAGTAATGGTAATAACGTTAGGAGATTGGATTTCGGTTCGATTTACGAGTCGTAAGGTTAAACGAGATTTTCGGATCGGGCGGAGGGGAGGGGGGAAGAAGCTGCCCCGATGGCTCGAGTTTAATGCCACGAAGATCTCTCAGACCTCGACGCTTGCAAAACTCTCGAGTCATCCTCGACTTCGCCCGATGGGCATGAATAGAATAATCTTCGAGGTTTATTCGAAATGCAGATTCCAGGATTTCGCCGTTCGAATCTCAACGTCCAGATAGATGTTATTCGCTTCGATGGAAAAGCAAGGCTTCGCGTTGCGAATGTGAATCGACTCGACGAAAATTGATAAGTTTCGCGCGTACAAAGAGAAGCGTAGAAAAAAATAATGGTGAACGCAAATATATTGAATATATAGTATTGTGATTTAGGCGCGATCAAACGACGAATATCCCATCCAGGTTAGGCAAAGAGCCGATTTTAAGGGGGTTATTGAATCGGGGCGCGTTCATTCGTTCGTGGAATCGATAGGACACACCGCAAATTAAACACCTTCACGAACGTGATTCGATAAAACGATTCCCCACGAAAC
This sequence comes from Tetragonula carbonaria, assembly GCA_032399595.1. Classification (NCBI taxonomy): domain Eukaryota; kingdom Metazoa; phylum Arthropoda; class Insecta; order Hymenoptera; family Apidae; genus Tetragonula; species Tetragonula carbonaria. The sequence goes on from JAUCRC010000002.1 coordinate 19,932,683, forward strand.
GCACCGCTGCTATTGGTTTAATACATATACAATACACATATAATATCTACAAACGAAATATTCACGATTCAACGATCTCTCGACAACATTATCGTATAAACGAATACGTTAACGATACGACAATACGTAGATTGTAGATTTTGCTCGAAATTCGAGGGACAGAATATATATATAACATATATATTATATATATATAAAATATGTTATATGTTATATGTTATATGTTATATGTTATATGATATATATATATATATATATATATATATATACATCAATTAGAGTAAGAACAGTAAGTTTCCACGATAGATAATCCGTTTTTCAATAAAGAAGGAAACCGGTAAAGAAAGATTGATCGTCTCGGGGAAGGATATAGGAGTATGGAGAGCGAGACTGCCACAAAGAATTTCCACTTTGCCGTGTAAAGAAAAAAAAGTGGAGAAAATTCCAGCAACTGAAACGAGCAATTTTTCACCTGGCCGAGAAGGCCGAGAAAGCGGCCAAAGGGTCAAGTGCGAGCTGTCTTTGTGGACATTTGGGAGCTGAGAGGCAAAAGTATCGTATATTTCTCTTGAAATATTTCCCTCCCTTTTTTCCTTGCTCTGTATTTTACGATCGTTTCGTAAAAACAGAAATTCTCGACGAGAGAGAGAGAAATATCGTTGAGGGCAGCTTATGCATAGAGATGGTAATTCATTTGAGAACAAAAAAAAAAAACAACATTTTACATAATGAAATATATTTTCTTTTTCATTATGAAAAGAATTGCCTTAATTGTGTTAGCCCTTGAACTGATGGATTTCAAGATCTAATCCGTGTGTAGAAATAAATAAATTTAATTCAATTTAATCTAAGATTTAATTATTCAAGATCTTTTGATATTCGAAGCAGATACGAATCGAAGGAAAGAACGCCAGAAGGAAAATCGTTCTCCTTCAGTAATGAATACGACGTAAAATCGAGGACTGAACCACGGTGCTCGCGCAAAGGAAGCGGAGAAAGGAAAATTATGTAAACATACTTGCGATTTCCTGCAGTAAGGACAAGTTCGCAAAGAATGAGAAAGAGATCGTTTTTGTCTCGCTGCTTAATCAAACAGGTCAAGAGGAACGAACGATAACACAGAAGAAAAAAAGTACTTACGGAAGAATCTGCTCGCTTCTCAGCGTTTGTAAATTTAAAGGAAATATCGTCTTTTAAAAAGTTTCGCCATATTTTCCGGATAATATGGGTTCATCGCGATTTGAGAATGTTACAGTGAACAAATGACTTGTAAATGAACCCTTCGATTATCGAATGTTAGATTAATTCATTGAACGCGTCTACCAGTTTTGCTCCAATACAAATAAAATGCAGATAAAACGCAAATAAAATTCAGCCAACCCAAAATTGGCTGTGAGTGTTCGGTTAAAGAAACACTGTACTGCGAACAAATCGGTTAATGAACACTTTTGTGAAAGATTTTTATGCTCAGACGACAAACATATCGCACCACGACGCTGTGTAGAATTGAAGATTCGTAGAATTGTATTTTACTGCCATTTGTGAACGGTTAACGAACAATTCGAGCAGCGTACGGATTATATTATATTCGTTAACCGATCACGCACTGTATTTCGAAGATGCACGTTACTTGTCCTTTCACAAATAAATGATCAAAGCTGCGCGAAGACTCACCGACGATTTCACAAACAGGTTCAACAATAAAGAAATTCCGCGTATCGTGTCAGTTCAGCTAGTTATTAACCATTAACGCTATCTGTCGTCAACTAGCAACGACCAACGTCGAACCTCGGTGCAAAGCCTCATTTAAATACCCAAGTCCCTCGGGTAACGCGCAGTATCGCAATGTTCATCCCGCAATTTCGCGAGATAGTGGCTCGCGAGAGCTGAGACACGATAATGTCTGGTAATCTTGTTCCAGGCAAGTTTTCGAAGGAGCGGCTGATTTGAAATTATAATCAAGAAGCTGTCCATAAACGCAGTCGAAGTAACAGTCGCTCCCAACCCCCCGGGGTTCCGGATGGGGTTCTTTTCTCCGCCAAGTTGAAATATTTCCTCGCGATTTCCTTCGTCTTCTCCTGCTCTGTGGCTTTGCACCTTCTCCCTCGAAGATTTTCTCCTGGGCTTCCCATCTCGCGTCCCCTCCCCTCCCCCCTCCTATCCCCAGCAGTCAATTTCGGCAAGATGGAAATTCTCTCGGTGGCGATCGGTCGGTAGCCACCGATCCTCAGCCGCGTTCAATTTATAACGGGGATTTATGGAGATAAATCTCACGAAATAAGATTGAACGTCGTTCACCATTTCAGCCCGCCACGGTTGACGGATATTTCACGCCGCTTTCTCTCCCTTTCCATCTTGTCCCTTCTTCGTTCCTCGCCGTATTGCGAATCGAAATGTAACTTTATAAACGAGCGCGATGGTGAATGCCAAATAATCGCAAGGATCTGGCAACCCGCGGGTGCTTGCATTCTTACCAAGGCATTCTCGACTTTCCAGCCGCAACTCCGAGGATTCTTGGCGTTTGCAATCCAATTTGCGAAGAAACTCTCTCTCTCTCTCGAATTTCGAAGAGTTCTTATTATCACCAATAATGATCATCGATACGTTCTTCGCTTTCCGTTCGAACGTCAGCGACAAAACAATGAATTTTTGAATTTCGAAACGAACGCTCCACGCGTGAAAATGGCGAACGCGAATAAGCAATCGGGGAAGAGAAACGAACGAGCAGACGATCTCTGGAGAAATAGGGGAAGGAAAAGTTTCTTCCTGACGCGGTCTCCTCCCCAAGGATTCATCTCGTGCAACGAGGATGCAAGCTGTCGGGTCATTCGGTAATGAATTATTATTCGCGAATCGTGGCCCGTCGAGACAATGCATTAAATTAAAGGAATCGGCGAGTTCGCGACGTGAATCATTGTCCCGGTCTACTATCCGCCGGCCGTGGCAAAGATGAAATAACATTAATTAAGATCTCGACATCCGAATAGGCGAGAGAATGCGACAATGGGATCGCAATGACGGTCGTTAAACGACTCGATTGCTGTCCTCCAGGTTGTACTCTATTATACAGTGAACAGCGTATAACTGTACTAATGACAATGAAAAATTATCGATGATATAACTTAAATGTTAATAATTTAAATTGTCGATAATACAGATTTCGTAAGAAAGGATCACGATTTGCTTGATCTCATTTTAAAGCATGAAGCGCTTGCACTTTGACAGTCCTTTGTTTGAACTTGTTCTTTTCGAAAGAGAGATTTCACATCGCGCAGCGGGTGGGGAAACTGAATTGTACAAATTCAAACGTTGAAAAATTTTTCTTCCGGCCAAATCTATAATAGTCTTGAAGTGTGACATGTTTTTCTTTACGACGACCTCCTAAAACTCGCTGTACGATTTTCTTTTTTTCATCATTTTATTGAATTTGGAACATTAAAGTTACCCTGATACTCGACAGTCAATGAAGTAATAAAGAAAAGATTGAAGAACACGAATTTTAGGAAATTATTGTAAAAGAGAAACTTCAATTCTTTCAAATGACGGTGGGAAAAAAATTTTTAATACTTTCACCCAACCTTTTGAATTTTTACAATTTCCGAAAAAAATGTGCCTTCAGTTTCCCACCCGCTACGTGATGTAAAATCATCTTCAAAAGAAACAAACTCAACGCCTATCGAAGTAGAAGCTTCGTTCTTTAAAATGAGACCAAATGGACTATGATCTTTTTCTATAAAGTTGTATCAGTTTGAATGATTCAGCAATTTTTAGAGGAAATCATTAAACATCTCTTCTTACGTTAATAACAGTTAAAAACGCGCTAGCAGCAAGATCGTCAGAAATCATTAAATAATTTCTTCTCCATAAAAATGATCGATTACTACAACGACTACTACTTTCAATTTGAAAGCCTTTTCAACTCGAACTCGACAGCTACTTTATTTCATCGTATATCTCGGAGTTTACAGACAGCAAGTGGCAATTTCTCTCACAGATCCGACACAACACGCAGACGTGATCTGTGAAAATGCATCGACGAAAACGGTAAAACATTTTTTTCACGTACATACGAAATCGTAATTTTATATGTCAGCTGCTCAAATTTAAAGATTTGCCTCTTTGAATAAGTCAATCACGTCAATTGTCAATCAGAAGCAAAGTTGTATGCAAGAAATACAAGCCGAAAGTGAAGAGACGAATTTTCTGTTTCAACACAAAAGAGGGTGGCCATTTTTCCCCAGAATACTATGGCGAATTTTCACCATTCTCACAATCTCCGATTGGCAATAAAACCACGATTGGTCAGAGTCAAGATATCGTTCGAGAGCAACGAGTAAACGAAATCCCGTATTTTTGCCACGAGTCAATTCTGAAACGACTCTCCTTGAAGAAGGCTGATTGCTTCGCCTCACGTTAATATCGATTTACTGAATGATAATAAAACCATGTAGGAAAGGAAATCGTCTGTCTCGATCCTAGGCACTTGTACTTCAACTTTCTCATTCGATTCTCTCTTTCTTTGTCTTGTGCTCGACGACGTTCCATTTCACGTGAATCAACGAACCATTCTCCCGGAAAATTATTCCACCGAACGTGAGAGAGAGAGAGTTTTGAGCTTTTCCGCGAAGCCAACCGCCGATTTTCGAGCCAACCCGGCGAAATCGGCTGAACGATAACGCTGCTGTCAGTGACGTCACGCTCTCGATAACTCAGAAATTTCTGCTGGGCCAGAGATCTCTGGCCAGCGGACCAGAAATGGAGTGGAGCTTTGCGCGTTTAATGGCAATGGGTTAGAATTAACCAGGCGTCCGCTTCTCTGCTGTTCCGAATGATACGCGACGCAAAAACTCATCAGCCAGTGCTGCTGACGACGGCGGAGAAAAGCTATGACGCGAGCGAATACTAAACGATCAAGGGCTGGAACATAATTAATGTGTCTGATCTTGAGCTGTTGCTTGCTTGTACTCGACAGTACAAATACCAATATACTTGGCCGGGCAATAATTGTGCTTTTCTATCCCTCAATTTCAAATATATATATATATATATATATATATATATATCAGTATGAGATGCTAAATTTATTTTAATTTTTTTAGCCGAATATATAAATTTATTATTTATAAGAATGATTTTAGTAATTATTCTTTGTGGATTATTACATTTAAATTTTTCATTTAATTTTATAAATATATATGTATATATATATATATATATATATATATATATACATTAGATATGATTGTTTTGTGTATATGTTGAATAGAATTATTCAATTTTAATTTTGTACTATTAAAGAATTAATTATATTAACTATTCTTAGAAAATTTCATTCCCATGATATGAATTCAAAGCATATACTTTTTTCAAGTTCGTTAATTAATTGTTTTCTACTAGTAAATCAAATAAGTTACCATACCATGTCAGATGAGGGAAAGTTACAAAAATATGAAAATGGCAATTATCTTCCGATCAACCAATATTAGGTATACTGTCTGTCGGTTTTGCGTATCGTGAATGTACATACTGACTTTCATGTACATTCATTCAATATTGAAAACTGTTTTTCGATAAAAAAAATCGTATTCATCACGTATACACGCGATGAGCTATATAACGCTTAATTAGGAAATCAAATCGAACGATAATCCTTTAACGAAATTTACAACGCAATAACATTGACCTTTGGAGGCTGTTCAAGCATGTTCCCCTATTGCTATGATAACTTGATAAATTTCACCGAAGACACTGTGTAGCTACTAGGATTCATTAAACGAAGCAGTTTCAAGTATCTTAAAAGACTAAGCTCATCCACTAAGTGCCCATCCTATAGTTAACGTACGATAAAAGAAAAGCAAATGAAACAGCGCCTATGCCAGCGGAAGTCCACGCTTTACGATCTGGTTTCCTGCGCGTTTCCTCCTCTTACTTACTCGAGAAACGCACGGCCATCTAAATAAGAAATGTTGCTCGTGAAATCGCTCCAGAACCGCGCGGTGTTCGTCGACCAACGTTTGTTCGTACGATGCTTCCGATCCTTATCGTTCTTTCTTTTTCTTGGCAACGCTTGGCTAACTCGTTAGATCGCCCACGTAGACCAAATATCAAGAAGCTTCTGCAGTATATGGAGCACGGTTTCCTCCCCTTTTCCCATATCCCCTAACAAATCGTCGCTCATTAAGAACGATTTGTCTCACTTCTCTTATAATAGGCTGGGAGTATCCAATAAAAGCCGGTTGTTCTTCTCTTGACACGCTGTTATGGAAGCTCGTCTGTCATGATTTGGCGCTGTCCGGTGTGACAGAATCCCGATGAATTCGTTGAATTCGAGATTCCCGCAAAGCGAACGTTCAACGAGAACGAACGAGAGCATTAATTGTAATAGAAGGGATAGTTTCTCGAATTATATTTGAAGCGAATTATATTCGCGGTTCTAGTATTCTTTCAATCGAAATACTTTTCGATTCAAATTGATTCCTCCGAAGAGAAAAAAAAAAAAAAATTGAATCGCAGGATCAAGACGCGAGATGCTTCGCGATTCGTTCGTTTGCTCGGCACTTCGAACAGTCAGTTATTTCCGACATTTCGTGCCAACTGAAATATTGAACGAAAGCTATTAGTCAGTTCACACGGAGTGCATACTAATGTTTCCCCAGATGAAACTAATGGATGTCCCGACGAATGGACGGAGGGGAAGAAAGACGGCGCATTTTTCCGTTAATCCGAAAGGCAATATCGGACTCGCGATGGTCACTGTATCCGCGATGAAAGCGTCACGAATAAATGAACCCCTTTGTATGCCCGATACGGCATAGAATTGGAATTTACGTAAATCACGAGGCAGCAGTGGCAGCAATATCAGCGATAGCATCGACGTCAAATCGACGTTTCTACCTTTCGATTAATTTCGTCCCCGATGTTCGATCTCGCGGATATATAAGTTCGTTTATCGTCGATGATCATCCCATTGGAAGTATTTCGCATGTAAGGGACACGATCAATCCGCAATTGTACACCTCATTGTTGACGTTCAATTTCACACGAGAGACAGAAATCATTGGATTTTCGTATCGTTTGCTCAGAAAAGCAGCAAGCAACAATATTAATCACCTCGAGAGAAACTTACCAAGTACCGAGACTGCGTTCAAGTAGATAATATCGGTTACGTGTCAGACACCGATCCCCCAAAAACTTCGAATGATTCTGATCATTGAAATTGAAATTTGCAATAGAAGGCTCAGCAATCCACGCACAATTTACACATTTCTACATATGAAAATCACAAAACAGATGAAATTATATGGTACACGTTGTTGTTGTCGTCGTCGTCATCATCGTTGTTGTTGTTTTTGTTGTTGTTGTAACTTGAAACGCTGGTGTTGCTCTCAGCGAAGCAAGATAGTACTGGGAACACACTTTTCCAGCCGTCCTTTCATCCCCACTGATTATTCAGCAGGGACACACAAACAGAGAAGGCGTCGTGACGCGCCAGGGCGTTGTCCCGCGAACGATTTCTGTGGCAGCGTTCTAGCCGTCGTACAATCGCGTACACCGTCGACTAGATTTCCATCGCAAGAACGTTCAGGCAACCGGGGGCTCGAGGACTCGTGCTGTTTGAATAGACTTCTTCACGATAACTGCCGTTGCAACGCGCAGTTTCTGCGAAATTGTTAGCGACAGCGCTCCAATGAAAGGGGAAAGCGGATTCTGCGATGAAACGCAGTATCGTTTAGTTCCTCGTGTCTCGGCTCGCTATAACGGAGGTGCACTGATAACTTCGAACATTGTATCACTTCACCTTCCGACTTGATTCGATACAGAATCGAAATGAAAATGATTTCCTTCCTTTGGGAATGTCTTTCGAAACGGTGTTTATTAACGGTTGAGTATGGAAAGTAATTTCGTATTCTATCGATAGACTTAGCTTTAGCCGGTAATATTAACTCTGGCAAGACTGCGTGCGTTTGTGAGGTGACATGTCTCGTAGAATAATTGGAAAGAAAATTGTTGTGACATTTGTTTATTCAATCGAAAGTTATTGCGTTTTGAGAATGTGAGTGAAATTAAAGAAGCAAATCGATGCATTTTGAAATTTTGTTAGGAAAGAGGGAAGAGCGCGACTTGGGTTGCTGAAAAAATTTGTGACGTTTATGGACACGATGCAGTGTCAGTATGCATGGCACAAAGCTGGTTTTCAATCTGGAAAATTTGATGTCAAAGATGCTCTGATCAATCAATCACTGGAAAAGTCGATGAAATCATGGAAACAAAATTGAGCAAAACCGGCACTCAGCAGTCATGATATCGGTAGGACTACAAAATTGGTTTAATCTATTTGAAGATTAAGAAGGCTGGATACAAAAAGAGTTGGATTTTGCCACATGATTTAACACTAAAAAATTTAACGAATCGAATTTCTTTGGCGATCCGATGAAAATTGAGAGAGCTTGGCTAGGAAGTTTTGACGCATCCTGTATAGGAGGTAGACTATTTCGATCTTTACAGAATCCCTTAATCGTGTGAAGTTGTCTTCGAAAGAGGCCTACGAAAATCACGTGTCGCAGTTTTTCTCATAGAAGTTCTACAGTGACGGGATTATAGTTTCACCTCGAGAATGGCACATATTTCGTTTAACAAACTTCGCTTAAAATGAAAAAGAAACTTGTTTCATTTTTGCATTAAAATACGAAATTACGTTTTACTCAACCAGTAGTAGGTGAAATATTTTCGATTGGTGATCGTGGAAGATTTCTGAAAGAATTGAAGCGGTTCAAGTAATTCAACAAATTCATCGAAGAAACAAAGACTTTTTGCTCGATGACTTGGATCCTTCCACTAATCCGTGGTAAATTAATCTGTGAAGCCACTCTTCCAAACAGAATTTCGTTCATCCGGTCCGATGGATCCGTAATCGCGTGAAAATTCGAGAAACGACTGTTCGCGAGATTTTTCTTTTCCTTTGATACTCGAGCTCTGATTCGTATCACGTTAATCAAGCGAATTAAAAAGCGTAATTACGTGAGGCCGCGAGAAATATTAACTCTCTATGGGCCCGTCTAACTTTCAAGTCACATACCAATATATATTTTATATATTTATTTTATATATTTATTATATATATTTTATTAAATAATTGAACTCTTTCCTACAAGATGGCGTATACATCTTGTTGTACGGTGTCTCCTTATTAACCGGTAACATTCCTGATAACAGTTATCACCTCTATCCTAAAATGTCAGTTTTATTATTCGTTATAAAAAAATGTTTGAAACTGCTGAATTCATTGTTAATTTGTAGTCAAGAAAAATATTCGGCCCATAGAGGATTAACGTTATCAAATAAACGCAAATAATCTGCTCGTTGGTTGGTTACGTTTAGGAAGATAGCGCCACCGTAGCCAAGGACCACTGTAATCAAGTGTCATAATCGGTGATCGCGCAGTCCTTTTTGTTAATTTTTGCGTACATTTATCCACGGAGCGTGATCATCTTTTATTCTTCCTTCGAGGATATCTCTTAATGTGGCGTTATTCTAGAAGAGCCTGTTACCACGTGGCTGGTGATTTAGATCGGATCTCGAGTTGTACGTGCGTACCGGTGTTGTTGTGTTGTGGCGTTGAGGTTAGAATTTAAGCGCGCCAGATGCATGTTGCAAGTTTTATGTTCTGTATCATTTGTGGTAGATGATTCGGAACGTCTTTTGCATTAGTGTCTTTTATTTGGCAGCAGAATGTCCTACGAAACAGTGTGTATATAACAGCAGATGAAATATTGCTGGTAGCGAGATGTTGGCAAAATGACATAGTCGTAACATTGCCTTGCAAAACAATTTATCGGTGATGTTGACAATAATATCCAGTGCATGCATGTTTTTATACAATATATGTATATAGAAGAAGAGAGAGGGGAAAGAAATATTTAGCGGCGTTAATGTAAGTTGAATATGTAGTGTGTACATAGAAAAAGAGAGAGAGAGAGAGAGAAAGTATGAAAAACATGGCGTCGCCATTCTAACCTAGTTTTAGCTACTGCGGTAACTCGATTTAGACTTTGATTTACATAACCATCGCAAATGTACACTGCAAATGTTTAATAGCGTAACGCACAAAATTTCAGCGCAATAAAATAAATCTTCAGATATTCGGATGATGTATGCAATGTACTTGCTTTATCTCTCTGACACCGCGGCTAGCAATATCCATAACTCAATCACGACGAGACGCGTCGTTTCCCGCGTTGCTTTTAAAAAATTGCCCTCTCCTCGTTCTCGTAGATCGACCTCAACGATGACGGATGCAGCATTTATCCTGGCCGCTTAACAGAATTTTCTTACGTGCCCCAGGAAGAAGGACAGCTTACGGGATTTACAGCGGATTCTCAACGATACTTCACCGGCGAATAACGGCGCGCGTTAATAAATACTGCATCGGTAAGTGACTGCAAACATTTCAACCGAAAGTTTCGAAACTTGAAAACCGTGCCTCGGTTGATAAAAAAAAAAAAGAAAAGAAAAAAGAAAAAATAAAAGAAAAAATATTCGACCTGTGCTGGCAAGCACGGGTCTTGTTTGTTTGCACGCGGGAAGGAGAGAGAACAAAAGTAAGAGAGAAATGTATTTCAAACTGGACGAAAAATATAACACGAAAGGGAGAACGCTTCTCGAGGTGAATAAAAAATTACCGGAAAAAACCACCGTTGCCATACATTTATAATAACGTTTCAGCGCTGCGAAGAAAGTACAATAATTTCTTCTCTCTTCCTTTGCGGATCGCGTGCGCACGATTCCCAAACGTACGCGTGAAATATCGCGAGAGAGAAAAAAGAATCGAATAAATACGTAAACGGTAGTTTTTGGATTGAAAAAGCGAATCGTCAAGCGAGACGTTTCACGGTCGTACTATAAATCTTTTCGCGCGATAAATCTTTCGCTGTAAACCGCCATTCTTTTTCTTTTGATGCGTAAATAATTCCGGAAACTCTGATTTCCAAGTCGTCCTCTGGATTTAGGATTGCAAATTCGTTAATATAATCTTTCTTCATGGTTGAACAACGCGCGATTGCTCGCCGTTGATTTGTTACTTTATTCTCAATTTCGTAGCATCCACGAAATTTCTTTCTCTCTCGAAACGTATGTGATAATATACGAACAGGTGTGTGATAAACGGGTAAATAAAACGACATTTTTTTCTGGAGTTCACAGTCTGTATGATTATCCTTTGAATTGTTCGAGTTTCATATTTAATATGAAAAGTACGTCAACAAATTACGACGAACTTAGTTATTTCGAATTTGAACTGTACAATAACACGTACTATGTGTAATTACCCGTGATTACGTATAATGTTTCGCTATCAGGTGCAAACTTTGCAATGGCCATTTTAAAAGTAATACGCCACGTATGCATACGGCCACGGAAAGATATCGCGAATATTGCCGCTTTGCGTTTTCCCACAATTTTTGCTACCCCTTTGCGTGGAATATCGGAGGGGAACGAAAGGGATGGAGAATGAAACGTTATAGCGTCGGTGATTACATTTCCCGGCAGGCGTACCAAATTTTAACGACCGGCCACGCTAACGAAGGAAAATATGTTATCGGCCTACCGTCCGGTGTTTTAATTTCGGTCGGTAATTTCCATCGTTTCCGCGATCCGATCCGCGGGTAGTTAACTGCGCATGCACGTGAGCACGTTCGGTGCTGTTATGCGATCTGTGGCGCGTCGTTCAGTCCAGGAGAGGTTATCATCGATGCTCTCTGATGTTCCAACAATGACTCGCATCCGACCGGCAGAAGCTCGCTGTTGCGTCGGCGACAACGAGAAACTCGGTCGACATAAATTCGAACTGACGGTAACGTAGGTGTCACTATTATCGCGCCACTTGCCACCGACCGGGATTAATATCCTGGCCTGGCTAATAACCAACGACAGTCGTGCGCGCGAGCATGCGCTTGCCGCGCGAATACAATCGTAAAATCGGTACAAAGCGGCCACGTAGCGCGTTCTCTGCGAATTACGCTTTGACTGTGAACCAGGTCTTTGATGTCGGAGGTACAGGGTGGAGAGAAAAGTTTGTCCGTGGCTGTCGTAGATGAATTCTATTTGATTTAATTCTACCTTCGATTTGATGGAAATATTACACGTAAAAAAAACCTACAAAACTTTGACCTTGAATTTCAATTTTTTGCATTGTGTTCACGAAGGTGAAAAAACTTTTCCAAGGAATCACAGGCCGCGATCTAATAGCTATCTTGGAAAATGGCGAAAAATACTGGAGACGCGTGCGTCCTAACAGCGACTTTATGGTTCTATGGACTAGATTGCGTAATGTTTATATTTCTAATAATGTTGACAGTCAGTTTTATCATTTGATTATTTAGACTCACATAGATGCTGCAACTATCGTAAATCAAATGTTAGTGAAACTTAATGCGAAAATTAAACAAATAAAGTCGCTGTTAAGAAACTTTTTTACCATTTTTCAAGAGAACTATTAGGTTTAGGTTGTGTTAACTATTAGGTTGCGACCCGTGGTTCCTTGGAAAAGTTTTACCTTCGTGATGAGTGGAATGCAATGCAAAAAAAAAAAAAAATTTTTTTTTTGAAACTCAACTTTGCGACAGGTTCTTTACACGTATTTCCGTCAAATTGAATTCATCTATGATATTCACGGATAAACTTCTCTTTCCACTCTGTACAAAAAGTGCAGATCACTTTGCGTTATTAAATATAGAACGCATTTGTGCGCTTGATACAAAATTCTCGACGACTATTATCGGCCATTCCCAAGTCTAATGACTGCTTGTTTCGAAGATTACGCAAACAAAAACTCACCGAATAAATGTTTGACTAAGTCGAGTAGAACGGGCTGAGAACGAGCCGCGTTTTCGGCGATACGCGGGTGAATCCCGCGTTGACACGGGACCATCCATGTTTTATCGTGTTTCTCCGAGGGAGAACACGGTGAAGTTCGAGTCATTAAACTTGACCCGATATTTCGTGGGTGTGCTCGCAGCTTCTCTTCTTCTAGCTTGGCATTAACTTGTAGCGTGTGCATGCTTGTTTGTGCCCGTTTCGTATTATACGGCTGAATAACGCTGACGACATCGCGTGGCATTAACAGGCCCGTGTTATAAAATATTTTGGCAGCGTGGGCGTGCGTGGAAGATACGCGGCTGAATGTGCCACCAACGTCTGTTGGAATTCTATGATTAATGACTTCGCGGCGAAGTTTGTAACTCGTCAAGTTTCGCGACCTCGAATGTTCGTTATCTTCGGTACTGGGCCATGGATTATTTGATGTAATTTGCGTTGCCAGAGTTACATCGAGTCGGCATGGTGGATTTGGAGGGATTTGACCATTCGGCGGCTGGGAAAGTAGATTATGCTGTAACACTCTGCAGTGGAACATATCTGACAAATATCCGACGATGTTAAGTCACCTACCAGTGAGTATTTGGAGTAAATGATTTGAAGATCACGCTTCGAACGTGATCTCAGATTTGACAAAAAAAGAAGAAGAAAAAAAAAGAAAATGTTCGGTAGAATTAACACAGGATATTAAATGACTGAGAGAATCGCAACAAGTCAGCAGAAGCAACTCTGCAAAATGGAGAGAGAAAAAGAAAAAGATGAGAACAGTGACAGCTTGGATTCGGCGGCGACGCTAGATCCAACTTCGCATCGAAACGAATTAGTAAAGGCAATTCAGATGAAAGGACGGGCCGCCAACGTAGTCAACGTTCGGATCAAAGATAGATCAGCCTGACTCAAAGCAGCAGCACTGGGGAACAGACACAACTTTGACTCAAAGGGGTTGGATCAAATAATACAGGCGACACAAGCGATACAGGTAATCCTAAATCAAAGGGACACGATGCAAGCAACCTTACACCGAAGGAACTCTCTACAAATAATGGAGAGAGAGGGAGAGATGAGGCAACTGGACAGTATGCATCTAAAGGAATCGATTTCGATCCTTGGACCTTGAGGTGACGTATGTAGTACACGTTGGTCCTAGGATCCAGGTCATCCGCGGACCAGCAGCATTGATCTAAATTGAGTTTCTTGGCTCTGTAGCAGTCTCTATCAAATCCCCTGTGGTTTAGACCGGTCCAGGACCGTTTGTATCTATTACCTCAAGTCCGGAAAGGTGTCAAGGATGATGTATCAGCTCTCTTCAGTCGAGCTCCATCTGTGTATATTCTCGAGTTTCTTCGATTGAAAATCATTCAACTCCTGAGACGACGAGTTTCAAAAGAATTCAAAGCGATCAAGCTCAACCTCTCTTTTATCCGGAACGCTTCGATTCGGATTTTATGGACTCGAATATCAATCCGTTTCAAATTTCCGTGTCGAATCCTTTCTGCTTTCTTCTGCGTCAGAGTGTAATAACTCGAAATCAAATTCAAAAACGGGATAAAATCTGGATGTCGGAGCTGTTTATGGCGAGAGTCTAACAGCCGATGTTGAATTCGAAATGGAGAATGGCGTGGCAGAGATTAATGACGAGCGTGCTTCCTTGCAAAATTGATGGACCGTAGGATATCTCCATAATATTTTCACAAGCGAATTGACAATGTTCTCGACGTATATCCGACGAAGTGAACTCCCGTGTCGAACTGAACCTTCTCGTGTCATTAATTCATCGCCGTGGTAAATGAAACGTACGTTACGACAGAACGTAATTTCACACAAAGTGGAATTAATGCATCGTGCGAGAGCTAAGTATTTGATTTCCAGACCCAGTTGTTGTTTAATCGCGTTAACCCGTTTCCAGGCTAATAGATTTTACCTTCGACGTTTCATTTCGACGTTGCAGATCTTCATTTGCATGCACGTACGCTTCTGTATATATGTTCCACCGATCGGACGTGGCCGCGAATACGTTAAGTTTCTTCACCGCGGAAATTTGCTGGTATAATTCAATCGATTTTATCCTGCCGCACGAATCATCGTGCCCGATTGCTCCGCCATTGTTCGCCGTGTACGCCGATTTATCTGTCCGATATGTTTCTAGTTTCATACGTTGAAGCTTGTTGATTTTCAGCAAATTGTCGACGAAACAATATTATTCTTCAATATCAAGAAACTGCTTTGTAATTAGAGTAAACGTCGCTCAAGTTCTTTTCTTTTCTTTTTCTTTCTTTCAGTAACACTAGGTTTACCAAGGGGTCATTTTGACCGTTCTGAGAAAATTTTTCGTTAATTTTCTTCGAGAAAATTCTTGCCGTTATTATATGAAAATATTTTAATTAATTTTTACTTACATTTATAAGTTACACATATAATCGTTCTGGTTTCGGAGAAATGTACATAGTATACTTACGTTTACCGAAGGGGTCATTTTGACCATTCGAATTAATTTTATTATATCTGCCAGCAGATTTTCATTTATTCGCTTACTTTCTTTTATTCCATAATTTTATTGCATTTTGCAACACGCTTTTTCGTTTTTTTCCACTTTTTATATGGATGATGTGCTGCATATTGAAATCGATCGAACCATTTACCGGTGTTGGTAGAAATCTTACCACCGACAATTTTTTTTACCAGTAAATCTTTGACATCAAAGCTATCGGAGATGAAAACAACTTTGGTGGGAACTATTGGGGGAAATAAAAAAGAACTGCCGAAAATTGCAAAACAAAAAAAAAAGATGATTTGCCTCGTTTTTCAAGTTTATTGTATAAATCAAGCAATTGTACACTTGCAATATACAAAAGCAAAGCAGCTAAAAAAGTTCTTCTTTTTAGTTCCAAGCACAACATTCCATCAATATTGAAAAAAATAAAAAAGAATTACCCGAATCAATAGCATATTATAATAACACCAAATACGGTGTTGACATGATAGATCAAATGGCTCGAAAATACTGTAAAATCGTCATCTCAAACATGGCCTCTGCAAGTCTTTTTCAATATCCTAGATTTGGCTCAATTCGTAGATATTATATAAAGAAACCACTGGTGAAAATATATCAAGGAAGGATTATTTGTTCCACTTAGCAGAAGTACCTGCTGCCAATTACACAGGTTCATCTGAATCAGAAAATTTGAATCTCGAATGCTGTTGGCGGATGCAATCGAGAGTTGCGGAACAAGAAGAAAATGCCAAATAGGCCTTTGCAATGAAAATAAAACTCAAGTTACCTGTGGCAGTTGCAAAAGATACGATTTGTGGAGTATGTAGGGAAAAAAAGATTGCAATTTGCAAAAAATGCTTTACGTTAAAATATCAAAAATAAAAAAAAAACTAATTATTATAACTGATGTAATTTTTTTGAGGTTCGTTTTTTTTTATGGTCAGATAGGTCAATTTATATTTTTTCTAATTAAATACCGAAAAGAGTCATTTTGACCCGCTTTGGTAGAAATATGTCAACTCATGGTAAACCTAGTGTTAAATATCTGTACAAACGATGCACGGGGATTTCGTGTGAATTTCATTTGCCCAATTTCGTTTTCACCGGTTATTTACACAATCGCGTGGTAATTCATTGGGAAATTATTTTATCGGGCAACTTCATACATCGTCCATATTTATTTCGCTGTTTGTCCAAAGCGTTTGGAAATCGTCCAATTTCAACAGCGCCGCAGATTTGCGCGACACAATGTTACGGTCCGCGTCTGTATTTTGTTATTCTAGTTCGAAATTCTGATAAATGGTTATTCGATGGAAACGCGGATCCCCTACCACGTTCTCTCGTATCCATTTGTTCATCTGTCTTTAGATCTAGCAAGGCAACACGTTCTCATTATGCAAATTAAAAGCGCGTGTGCACGCAGCTGAAGGATATATAATTCTTTTCTTCAATGTTCAAACAACAAATGCACAACGTAAAAGTGTAAAATGATTTTTAACAAATATCGTAGATATTTGGAGAAGATGTACAATTATTTTTTAACACGTTGACTGCCAGAGATATCTCGTAGTTTGTTTACTTGTCATATTTTTGCAGCTACGATGAAATTCTATCAGTATAAATATGAATAGATAGTCTCAGGGAAGACAACAAAAAATCATTATCGGCTTACACGAACAGAAAATTGATTAATAAATGAACAGAAAATATAACAATACAAAGTTTAGTCAAAATCAACGAGCAAAAGAATATTTTTACTTGTGATAATTTTTCAAACAATCTTCCACGCAAAGGGCTGGCTTCTCTCGACAGATTCGGATACTCTGTAAATAATGAAACTCTTGCAATCTAATTTTTTTTCGAAACTGGTTGAATCTCTTCTCCAATCAACGCGTCCAAGAATGCTTCTCTAAACTTTATAGGTTTTTATTTTAGAAGAAGTTGCTTTATGAAGAAGTTTGTGCACATTGTGTATATATATCTCTATAGTATGTAATGCAACCTTTTTGGGCCATCTAATAGTCTTTCTTTTACATAAGCCAACTACGAGATAATTCGCAAGTTCTTTTCTTTTCAAAAAAAAAAAAAAAAAAAAACATCTTATATGCTTTTCGATGATTACTATGTACTATAATAGGAGTTTTTAATAATATAGTATGATTAAATTAAATTGGCTTCTTAGACCGGGATCCTGAAAAGTACCGTGGCAGTCAACGTGTTAATATAGAAATGTAACGATTGCAGTGATAGAGTAAAAAGGATCAATGAAAATGGTGATAAATAAGATTAAAGATAGTTACAGGAGTAGATAAAATAATGAAGATAGAGATATTAGGTCGGATAAAATTAGAATACGATACATATATATAGTATGTAATGCAACCTTTTTGGGCCATCTAATAGTCTTTCTTTTACATAAGCCAACTACGAGATAATTCGCAAGTTCTTTTCTTTTCAAAAAAAAAAAAAAAAAAAAACATCTTATATGCTTTTCGATGATTACTATGTACTATAATAGGAGTTTTTAATAATATAGTATGATTAAATTAAATTGGCTTCTTAGACCGGGATCCTGAAAAGTGGCAATAAACGTGTTAACTAATCTATAAGCCTGTAATAAATATCATGTAATTTTAGAACATTCGATCGATTTCAATGTATGCGCTATCGTGCACTTTTACTCCACTCGTCACAATGATCTCCACTTTTTTGAAATTCTTGCAAACAAAATACTCCAGTATTTTGTTACGTTCGAATTTTCTTTATTTTACTATCAAGCGTACCGTTCATTATTTACACAGGTCGTTTTTTGCGTAATTGCATTTGCTTGCACATTAACGAAACATACGTATTCTATACGTACATTCGGATTCAGTTTATATTTCGATCAATGTTGCACGATCTAGCGTGTTCGCGTGTTTATTTAAAAATATTGACAAAAGTGGCGACTGATCCCCGATGATCTCGACTTCATCAATTAATTCAAACATTGTTAAACGTCAGTCTATCTATCATACATAATGATATATATGTTTCGAAAATACGGACGTATGTAGTATATTTGGCGGGAAATATATGACAGGGAAGCGACGTCCCGCGATATCCGAGTTATGACGTTTAAATCGTGATCGATAGTTCGCGTAGACGCGAATTGTTCATGGACTTTGCCAAGCCGTTCGAAACCTTGTTAAATCTGTCTGTTAAATCTGGCTGCAACCAGCTACGCGCAAATTGTTCGCACAAACAGAGTGGCTCGAACTCAAACGCGTTGTTTGCCTGAAAACGGATTTAATGGCTCGCGAATCGGCGGTATAAACTCACTGGGCGATCGCTTTTAGAAAACACCAGAAAAAGGAAGAGGAAAGAAGAGGAGAGCTAAATTTTTACTGCTCTCTTTTACCGTGTCGGGGTGTGTTGGTCCGATATATGTATATATACACACCTTGACTTCCGATTATTCCACGCCGCTGCGTTTCCCCATTGTCGCGATTTGTCCGATTTTAACTGGCAATTTGTACCTTGACAAACGGCATCCGCTCCGCGCTGCGGCGAAGTTTCACAGTTTATCGAATTTTATCGGGCCAGCACGCAGGTTGACGATGATTTCTATTAAGAATATTTTGTAACACGAAGTTTAAATGAACCCTGCAGCCGCGGGAAACGTTCATAGCGCGTCCCAATTGATCTATACAATTCCGCGGGGTACGTTGTTATCGCGTTGCTTCTGATTTTTAGGATATTTAACCCAATGAGATCGTATTTCAATACCACTTACTATTTTAACACTGAAAAATGTCTCTTAAGCAAGCGAGCGTATATATACAGGGTGACTTCACGTAACTTGCACGCCGGAAATACGCTTTGAATTACGCTTTTTCTAATGAAGAATTGTTCAACACGAAAATTGTATGGTTTTGTAGGTGGGGATAGCTCAGTCGGTAGAGCATCAGACTCTTAACACATCTTATGCGAGTGGGGTTTGGGCTGCGCAAACACGGGGAGCGGGCATATCCGCGCAGAAAAGAATAGCAAAAAATTCAATAAAAATTGCATATACCTTCATAAACTTTACCTTCATAAGACTGTGATCTCAGTTTGCCGCATGCAACGCCCAGTATTTTTCAAAAACGTAATCACAGTCTGCCGCACTCAACAATTGGCCGTAGTAAGACTGTGATTCCCATTATAATGTGTTAATGTCGAATACTCGCAAGGTGTAAGCGAGGTTCGATTGATATGAAATTGTTACTTGAAACAGGTCATTCAATTTTTCATTTTCACCGAAAATGTATTCTCCTGGCTGTGATGTATTATTTGCAACGTAAACTCGCTCTCGTAAAACTCGCGATCCGCTCGTAAACAGTTTACGTGATTCTGTTTATGTGTGTGTGTGTGTGTGTGTGTGTGTGTGTGTGTGTCATAACCCGTGTCATAACTCGCGTCCGATATTTACTTGCAAATTCGCGCCGCACGAGCTCGGTGTGTCCCTCGACTTGCAAACACGTGTCGCGTTTATTCCTTAAAAGCGAATATACGAGGAGAAAGCGATAACGTAGCCAGAGGCATATGCATGAGATAGACGCGGCTGGGCCCGCGGTATGCAGATTGCGCCGATGTGAATGACGTTTGCAAGCAGTTATCCAAATTTACATTTCATCGATACGACACCGGTAAATGGCTGTATCTGAAGTAGCTCCTCCGGAATATGGTTAACCGCCAGCTGTATCAACGCTGCCAGACCTCGTAATTAATTGAGATCAGCCAGCATAGTACGAACAGTAACAGTTGCCCCTCTGTCGATGTGGCTTTTATTTGGCTTTGAAACGATATGGCGATATTACGGCCCCCGTGCATCGCGAAATGCTACTTCGCCGAAGTTGAAAATCAACGGATGGTCGTGGTTAATTAACCTGACGTTTAATCGTAATAAACCTTCAAATCAATTGGCGAACCTTTTTAGATCTTCTGGTCAACAAAAATTTATCGAGAACCGCGTATAGTTTATATATGTATATATATATTTTTTTATCAGTTCAACGTAACTTGTGTTATTTACCGAGATATTAAAACAACTTTTATAGTGAAACAATACATTGATTAGAAAAATGTATTTGTATTAATTAAAAAAGTATGAAAGAGAACACCGAGCTTGTTTTTTCAGATACATCAATCAGTTCGTCAATATCTGGTTTGATACAGGTAGTGGAAAAGTAGCTTTCAAGAAGCTGAAATTTTTGTTCTTATTTTACTTGCTTTTTGCGTGCTTCACATGGGGGAAAAAAATCTGTACGTAAATGTAAGTACTTCCCATCAAGTATATCTCGCAACAACTCCGACTTTTTTTTGGCTGTTTATGCATATCTAGCAAGTTTATTCATTTGACAGTAAGAATTATAAGCAAGAATTCGTGAACACTGTTTGCAATATAAACGTGTTATTAATTTAAAATTTTCCCTGTATGCGGTAAATTTGAAAGCAACTGGCAGGATGTATGGTCTTGCAACAACTCATTTGTATAAAATAAACAAAAGCATTATATATTCAATGGGTTCACGTGAACTATTTATCTGTGGGCCAGGATACTTTGGAGTCAATTGAACCGTTCAGGAATGCTGCCTTCCTCAAGGATTTGTTGCCAGACAATTTTCACTGTCTATGTATAATATTATTTTTATCTTCCTTTTTTGTGTTTTGGCAGAGTAATGTCGCTCTGTCGGAATCAATGCTCGATGTCTCAAGACAATCACTATCTAAATTATTTTTATATCGATCGAAAACAAATTCATTCTCACTGCTATCTTCAAACAAGTTCTCTATTACACGTTTGATGCATAACATGCGTATTTTTTGATTTATTCAATCAGAGAAACAGGCAGAACACTGACTGTATTATGCAACGTATAGAACATGTAATTAGAATTTATTTTATCTCTACATCATCAAATATTATCCGCGAAAGCGTAATGGAAGTAGCGTAAAGGGTTAAGGAAAAGCGATTTTGCGAGAAGTTAAATCGCTTTCGGACGACTCGGAAGATTTTTTCTCTGGAAATGTTTAATCGTATCCGAATTTGTTCGACCTCCAGCTTTCAGAATCCTAATTGAACGATTTAATTTCGAAGCGTTTGAAACCCTGTTACAGCCTGTGGCCGTACGCCGCAGGATCCGCAAGACCAACTTTCGCATGCATAGCAACTAAACTTCCCTTGCAAATCGGTTCGAATTTGTTTCGGCGCAGCGTCGAAACTGTGCGCGTGCATGCATAACTGATGAAAACCGAAATGAACATCTAAAAATCTAAATATTAAAAGCTGTGCCCCTCTCGAACCGGAGAGGAGAACGGCTCGTCGGGTCGGCGGTCGGTCAAACGAAGCGTGTTTCGTGTCCATCGTGAACGAACGCAATGCATGTTAAAACTGACGAATGGGATTTTGTAACGAGCCGCGTATACTGGTTTACAGGGATTCGCGCCTTTGAGCGATTTCTACACGGATTACCGACGACACGTCTCCGTTAACGAGAAGATTCAGCAGCGATGTTTCAGTTGTTTTCGTTGATTTTCCCGGCTTAACGCGCGGCAACGATATCTCCCTCTGTCCCCGAGCTCGCCAATCCAACTCGTCCTCATCCATTTTAATTGCCTCTTTGAGGATCTTCGCAACGCGGCTACCACTACGGTAAATAACGAAGAAATACTACAACTCGGAGGATTTAATTGTGTGTGTATCTCTGAATCCACGAGCCTCGCTATCACTCGAGGAACGTTCAATCTCTGCCTCTGAGGCGAACAACGGTTAGCCGTAAATTGGCACAAAGAACTCGAACTAAGGGAGAACCTCCCTGATGAACGTTATCGGAAACGTTATTTCTCCTCGTCTTGATATTCAAGCGTGTAGCCAGTGCACGATGTACCCGCGTACACGGATAGAGAGCCAAACCAGTTTATTGTTGCTTGATCTCACTGTCTCGGGCAGAGGTTTATATAATTTCCTTTCCACTGACTGATCGTTTCGAAAGTGGATAAATAGGCGAACTTCGAAGGTTTCTATGTACGCCGGATCAACATCGAAGTTTACTCGCCACCAGCCACATCAATATTGAACCTTTCGATTAAGTTTCTTGTCCTGTCGCGGATATTAATGTTAACCCTTTTGCGGTCGAGCGGTTTTTCTCGCTGGGTCGAGACAAATTTTGTTGAAGAAAGCGACGTCATGTCAACTAAAGCGTTAAATATATATGAAGTTAGTTGAAAAATATTTTGTTTAATGGAATTTCAGACTTTATCAACCCTTTCGCTTCGGCAGTTCAGTCCGCCGAAGTGCCGTCACTGAACCAGTGGTTTTTGTATATACGTTTTCCTAAGTCTTAAGTATCAACTGTTCTTAATAAAACAATCGTTGCTCTAATATAACACGTATAGTTCACATTTTTAATATTAAAAGACTTGTACAAAATTATATTAGCTATTCTAAAAACATTAGACCAATTACAGTTGACATATTTTAGATATTTACATATTTATATATATACACTACAATTTTTAATTTTTAAAAGATTAAGAATTATACCTTAAGCCGATCTATTCCTAATTCTTGTAAAAAAACGTGTATGAACTCTCGAATTTCACTGTCCAATGGATTCGATAGATTTTTTGGAATGAAACAGTAAACGATCGTTTGATGTGATTGATCAAATATGTCGATAAAATCAACAAAAAATGTTTTGCCGATAACGAAGAATTTATTATTGACTACAGATGGTACTTGTAAACACATCATATGGATGCCGGATATATCCGGCGTACGAAGCGAAAGGGTTAAAGAACAATGATAATTATGCACAAATTTTAGTTCTTGTATTTTTCTTCAGAGTGTGAAATTTCTCGAAGCAATCACCAATATGCATGGTAGGTTTACGACGCCACTTCTGTCATCACTGTCACTATTATCTGAAAAATTCAAATTTACAGAATTTTCTTTTAGTATTTCATCGTCGTAAATACCGAACACAAACTCGTCTTCACTGCTTGCTAACATACAGTTATCGTCAATAAAATCTTCTTTCTCCTTGTTTCGCGACATATTTCGGGGTTATAAAAACAAACTAGCGAAACTTATTTTGATTTTAGCAAATGCAACCACTTAAGTCGCCAATCAAAGCAAGACTGTAAACTACTTTATTGCAATTCTTGTAAAACGAAAAAGGTAAAGGTTTATAAAGTGTACTACCCAATAGTAACAACAAAGTATAAGCCAATTGAAAAAAGGACCTATTGACGGTATAGATAACGAAATGATTTTCTGTCGCTTGTGCGGCGACATTCGTCCCCGCAAATGGTTAATTTATTTCTACTTCGACAACGTACTTTAAACTGTTTTTTTAATATTGAAAAGTTCTTCAAACTAATTTCTACATTCCTCTCGCCCTGGATGTTTCCCGTCTGCTCTCGAAATATATATCGTATCTCTCGCGCGGAAAGTTTCGCAAAACTCCTGTATAAATATACAAGGGAGTCTTCGTCCATTGCGAAAAGCTTTCGAAAAAAAAAGAGCTACGTTTACAAATTGACGATATCCTCGGGAGCTCCTTGAATTATTCCGACGAGGGAAGAATACACGAAACGTCCATTGAAGTAACACGTTATTCTGTCGTGTACTCGTATACTCTATCGTGTCTGGCTTAGATTTCAATGACTGGTGCTCTCTCTCTCTATATATGGTGTGTGTGTGTGTGTGTGTGTGTGTGTGTGTGTGTGTGTGTGTGTACGTATTTCTGGGAACATTTCCTATATATGTACATATGAGGACAGCCATATGTAGGGAACTGGCATGTACAGTTGGGGACATCGACGTCGAAACTCCCTTAACAGTATTAACATTTCAGGGACGTGCTCGAACTGGATTCTGAGGACGCCAGAAACCGATCTCCAACAGATTATATCAGCCACAGGCAATCCTGTCAAGACGATACGATGAATTCGCACTCTGCTTTCGTATTACTCTTGCTATTATATTCTCGTTGATGCGTAATAATCACACTTATTAACCGCGAGCAACAGATAATGTATTCGGCCGAGTCGCAAATAGTTTCCTTTTCGGTAAAAAAAACAACTTTATTTGTCAACATAAAACAACAATCCATGATGTGTTCGCCGTTATTTGCACTTACTTGTTGCCGTTTATCAGCTTGGTAGCTTGTTGATTAGCTTCGGCGTAGAATTCAACTGGTTTTCGATGTAAAAAAGTTTTTCGACAAACTGGAAGAGAATTTCTTCCCCGTCGAGGCATTTTTCAGGGATCGAGGAAAGATAGTAATCAGATGGCGCAAGGTTAAGCGAGTAGGGTAGAGCAGCCAAGCTCTAAAATTTTCGAATATTTCCACTTTCGATCCCTCCATTTCAAAGCTCAGAAATTTGTCATTTAACTTCGATGTGTCTCACTGGTGTAATAAGATTGAGGATACTGTTAACACTTTACCGACCGGTAGCCTATTACTTACCGCTATCGGTCGGTAAAGTGTTAAAAACGGATTCATACTTGTCGAATTTCATGAGTCATTAGTCTTAGTTTTCACGCTCTTGGCCATATGTGGGCAGTTAATTTAACAAAAATAAATGTGCAATCTTTACTAAACTTTCTAACCAGAAAATAAATCTCAATTGTCATAACGCAAGTAAAAACAGAAAATGAAATGAAATGAAATTTCTTTGTTATAACTGAAATTAAGAATTCGTCACGATGACAAATGCATCATTACAATTTGTTCTCTTCCCCCCCCTCCCCCCCCCAAAAACGGGAGTTATTTACGACTCAGCCTGATAGTTATTGCATTTTACTAGGATATACCGCATAGTTTTGATTATTTCCAATTAAAAGTGTATCTAAACGAATTAAACGAGGCTAATCGTAACAAAGTTAACGCGAAGATGAAAACGTCAAGGACAAACGATACACTGTGCTCTCTTAGTGCACTGTACATCGATTATCTAGGCATCCATACACAGATTACGATCGATTCTCTGATTATTCGATTATGCAAAGTGAAATGTCGATTCACGTCGAATGACGCGAAAGCAAACGTTATTCAGTTACTTACGTTAACGAGTGAACTCGTGTTTGCGAATGAGACATAAAAGTATGAGCCGTTCTCTCATCCTGATTTAACTTGCATCGAAATTAAACCCTTTGTTCGATGCAACGATCGGTAAAATCGTACTTTGCGTTTGACAGATTAATTATCGGCTTGCGTTATTCAATTAACCAATGTCCCATTACATTTTCGTTCTGTAACAAGTCACAGATAGATAGGAATAAATTGTTCTTCGTAACGTCGGCGTCTTACAGACGATGTCCGTGTGTTTTAACAAATCAAGAGATCCAACACTATGATACACTATATATATTAGCAATTGCACGGATTATTACACTATCGTTTAAACAGTACAACTTTCGGTGCCACATCAGTTCTCGAATTAATTACAACTATTAATAATATATTAAAATTCCAAAATTCTTACGGTTTCACAAGTATTGTTATCTTACCGGTTTATGAATTAGGTGTTAGATGTAACAACGAATGTGAAACGTTAATTCGTCGAAAATATCAATACAAAATTAATTATAATCATTAAAATATATTCAAAATATATTATATCATTAAAAATGTTTAAAAATATTATATTTACAATCGTTAAAATATATTCAAAAATTCTTAAGATTTCACAAGTATTGTTACCTTACCGGTTTATGAATTAGGTGTTGGATCACAATGTAATAACGAAATGTTAAATCGGCGAAAATACTAATACAGAATTAATTACACTCAACTAGAATATATTAAAATTCCAAAATTTCTACGGTTTCACAAGTATTGTTATCTTACCGGTTTATGAATTAGGTGTTAGATGTAACAACGAATGTGAAACGTTAATTCGTCGAAAATATCAATACAAAATTAATTATAATCATTAAAATATATTCAAAATATATTATATCATTAAAAATGTTTAAAAATATTATATTTATAATCGTTGAAATATATTCGAAAATTCTTAAGATTTCGCAGGTATCGTTACCTTTAGCCGGTTTATGAATCAGGTGTTTGGTGTAACAACGAACGTGAAACGTTAAGTCGTCGGGAATACTAGAGGGGCGAGTTGCTCGTTTGTGAAATTCACGCGGACGAAGCAACAAATTACCCTCTATCGCAAAGTTCGGGGCCGTTCGACGTTTTCCCTCGCCGACATTAAATGCGAACACGCGATCAAAGGATGCAAGGCACGATGGAACAAGGCTCTTGTAATTCTGTCTCGCGCGTACACAGTTTAAATTTCTATTTACTTTTACAACGAAAAGTTCCTCGCCACGAGATGCGAGCAGCTCGCGCAAGTTTAACAGACCCCTACCCCTCTCCCCCCCGCAGTCGGTGGAAAGAGTAAATGGCTTTTTCTCTCCGCTCGACGCGACCGCCCGAGCCGACGGCTATTACTTAGGAAACTTTCTTATCTTTATGTCTGTAACTCGTCGGACCCTGATGGCTTCTTTAACGAGACGGTATACAACGATTTCGAAAGAGAGAGAGAGAGAGAGAGAGAGAGAGAGAGAGAACCGCATTTTTCATGCGGCAGCGTGATGCATCGACGTTGCGAAGGAAAGAGGAAAGCGACTCTCGGCCTCCATTTCTTGCACGCTCGACTCGAAAGGACGAAACGATATTTCTTACATTCTGTGTTACCGACACAGCCGATTGTTTCGCCTGCGCCGATTGACGGCCAACTACTGTTATTCCAATAGATTTGCACACATTTTTCGTGCACATATTTTCGCACCCGTAATTCTACTCTTTCTCTCCTGTCGTAGAGAGCTTGGAAACTTGGGAAACCGTGATGCGTTCGTCACGGTTATATATCGGTTCAAATTTGAAACTAGATATTGAAACAGCTGTAATTCAAGTCTCTGCCATTGAAATATGACATTTTCGCATCCTGTAGAAAAATGTCGATGGCAAAAATGAAGGTACTTCTCTAAAATCCTATAAATTGTTCGTATTGTCTGATGACTAAAAACATACATGAATTTTTCTCACTATTTGATCTGTATTCGAGTTGAAGCCTCCAATTTGCAACGATACCTCAAAAGTTGCTGTACGACCTTTCTATGCCCAATTTATCGAACTTTGAGCATCAGACGAAAACGAGTGCAACGACAAACGTTAAAGCAGCGAAAGAAAGTCATACGTCAAGTTTTTGTAAAGCGGAGGCTTCAATCTTCAAGATCCATTGTAGGAAAAAGATCTCTAAACGCATTTCAGTCGGAAATTTTCCTTACATAGTCGAGATCTGACAATCTCCGAAAGAGATTTGCTTTCTGCATAATATAAAATATACTACATAATATAAAAACATCTCAGAATAAAGCAAACGACGCGCTTTAACAGCAGAAAGGCATTCAAGCTTCGCTGTACGATTTCAATGTTTCAGTGTTCGAATGTCAATGGGAGTCGCCGTGTACAAAAGTTTCGCGATATTCACTGCAAATCATTGCAAGTCTAAGAACCGATCGATTTTCAAACTCGATCAATTCACAGCTGTTTGTAACGAATGGACTGTAAGGGAGTAAGAGTCGCATCAGTTTCCTTGCAGCGGATGACGTCACGATTTCCACGAGTTACATTTCTCTGCGAACGATCGGACGAAGGAGACTGGTAACTGGAAGTCTGTGTTCGAATCGAGCCAGGAATGCGAACAATTTCGACAGGGGGTTGATAAATTCTCGTGGCTTTGCCGAGTACGAGCGAAAAAAAATTGCGTTCTGCGCGCTCGTTCCCTCCCTCGAAAATTTTCTACGTAATGGATTTCAATCCTTTATTCCCCCGTCCGTACGAGTTCAGAGCGCTTTGAACTTCTTTTTTCTTTTTTTTCCCCCGCGAGTTGTGGTATTTCAAGATTCAAAGATTCGAGACATAACACGGAGTTTATTGTTAATTTTTTTAGACATTCTCCACGTGAATTTTCGTTTCTTCCTTTTCTTCTTTTTTTTGGGGGGGGGGGATAGATTTGATAGGACTGAGTAAAATTTCACCACGTTCAAACCACGATAAAGCGACAAAGAAAGTGACCGGCACATTAGCGCGCGAGCAAGAAATTAATTGCGAGCACGTTTGACGTATTGATCGCAGCGATCGATGTGTTCCTTCGTGGAATCAAATTTGCGGCTAGATGTAACACGTCCCCCCAACTCCTCGGATAATTAGTTTGATCGAGGCGAACGTTACGCCCGTTGCTTACCTGGAGATTGGGCGGGCAATGATCGAGCAGTTCCAACATGTGCCTGATATTCTGCGCGTCTTGAATCACGAAGTTCAGCTCCATGTCGAATTCGCCGCCCACCAGCTGCGAACAAAACAAGCAAATTGTTACTCGATGCGTTACTTGTCGCTTGAAAGGGAAAAAAAACCTTGGACGAGTTTCCGAGCCTAGAATCGAAGAATCGTAGAGAAATTGGAAGAACAGTGATATTTCAAGATTCGAAGATTCGAGTTTCCAGATCGAAACGATTCGTCCAATTCTCGAGTCGAATATGCATTGACGATCGATGTTCAATTGAAACTAATTCGCCAATCGAAATAGATTCGACGATTCCCCATTACCCGTGACATCCATTTCGGTATCCATCCATAATTTCAAGGAATGTTTCCGCTTAAACTGATTCCGCCGCCCTCTCGTCCATTTAAACTCGCTGCTGATCGAATCGAACTAGCATTCGGTCATATAACATTCATACACGCATTTTCCGCGAGTGGGCCCGACACATTCAGCAGACGAACGTGCACAGGCAATGAATTTCCGGGCTCGTGAAAACTGGTTCGTGCCGCTCGTGTGAAAAAAATTTATGAGTTCTCTCTCGCTGGATTCAGGAGAGCTTACCGATACTGAAAGCTATAAAGTAGACAGCGACGCAAATGATAGGATGGATACGAATATAGGTATTGTATGTTTGATATAATCAAAATGAGAAGATGCTCATTTTTTGTATCCTCAGTATTGCGGGAAAAATTTAAACAACGCTTAAACCCACCGTGGTTTATAACAAATAGTTTATCAATCTAGTTTATCAATCTAGGAATTAAGGAAAATTGAGCAAGTCCGAATACGGCGATGACGAAGAGATATTAAATTCTCTTAAACGATATAAATATAAACGACTCATTCTCTATAATTCCCTCAAGATCTGCACACTCTCACGACTCGCTACACTCTATCTAAAATCTCACCGTTAAAATCTCTGTTTTCATACGTGCTTTACACATTCACATAATCGTATGCTCATATTTTATGTCTTAAAGGGTACGCTCTGGCGGTCCGCGGATCCTTACCCTCACTCTCCTAATCGCTAGTGCTACCCCCTCCACTGCATCGATCTTTTCACTACATTAAAGAATACTACGTTTAATAATGGTTCTTCCATCATTTGCTATGTGTTTTCATCATATCTTTTTTAGTTTCACATTTTTCGATGTATATTTCAGCTTCTAATCTTAGATGACTCATCCGGTATATGAAATAATATGTTTCTATCGATGTAAGACTTGTCAAACATGAATGGACGCAGGATCATTTCACGTCCAATGTTCGATGCTAATTGAGAATTACAAAACAAGGCTTGCTTCGTTATCTTTCTCTTCGTTATCTATCACTTTTTCGCACAATTTAACAGTAGATTTCACTTTCTACACAAAATTGAAAATTTTTGAAACATTCTACTTATTCAGAATCGAATTGAACGTGCAAAGATACTTGAGTTTTTCAGTGAAATTTTACTTCACGTTAAACCGTAGATCATACAAGATGCATTCGATTCGACGCTTTCCCAATATCTTGCGTACGTGTGCAGTAGCGATAATAAATCGTTAGAAATGCGAGGCTAGTTTACGAAGTTACATACGTGCTGTTGGTGTCTTCTTACAGACAGATGGCTTATGTACAGCCGAGCCGGAAGCGCCGTCTCCACGGGGAGATCGTAATTTCCGGCGAAGTATCTCTTCTTCCTGTCGCGTCTTCTCTCAAATACTAGCCCCGAATCATGATACCGATCATGGATTGCTTACGCTCTTCCTACCAGTGGACCAGAGACGTGTTCACGAGCACATTTTACGACGCGAAGGTTGCTCGAATTTACGACTAACACTTTAACTCTTCTCTAAAATTCAGAAGGAGTAGAGCTCACTCGATTCGAAAATTTTAAGAGAGTTAAATTTGAGTTAAGACTGATTAGTCATATCGTGTTTTTATATCGAAGAAATTAAAGAAACGGAAGCTAGAGTACGTAGTACAGTAGTGCCCACTTAAGCGTCCGTCCCGCTATCCCCACCAATTCTTGGAATTGGGACTATCCCCACTCTACGCTATCTTACCGTGCGGCAGTGCGAAACACGAAACAAAACAAACGATATGACACCGATATTCCGACATCGTTATGATTGTCTCGGGCACATATCGATCAAAGTTAGACAAATTTTATATTAAATAACAAATACATATCCAATTTTTACTATTTTTAATATTTTTAACATTAATACGATTGTAGTGTCATATCGTTAATTTAACATTAATGAAAATGTAACAACACTTTTATTCAAGGTTTCCATTCAATTATTGATAATTATTAACAACTACTTTTATAGGAATTTCAATAAATTTTCGAGAAATTTAGATTAATTACAATCATTTGATAATTATTGCTTTATTTATTTTAAAAGTACGCGCGTATTGAATTTAAAATAGTTTAAGTGAAATGTTAAATTTCTTTACAATTAAATAATATAGTAAACGATAGTGGAATTCGCCATGCATATTTGGTATCGGTAACAATCTTTCGGTGCCAATTCGCAGAATACACCATTCCTCTTAACTGTTAACTTTCGGTCCCAACTATGGACGTTTAAGAGGGCTTAAGAGGACTGTGGTATACATATGTATACATACATATAGGTAACATAGGGTACTTCGTTTCAGCCGCTGCTTTCGACCTGTTTCGCTGTTGACAAACTTAACCCTTTGCACTGCGAACAATTTTTAATATAACCTATCAGCAACTCCGAGTCATTTTTACTATTGGTTACCAGCTACTCTAGCCTATTTATATCTTGCTTTGTCACTAAAAAAAACGTGATTACATTTTTAAAAATATGTTTTATTAATACAATATAATTAAAAAAAATATATAAAAATACAACGAATGAAAAATATTACTTTTTGAATTTCTTCATTTTATGGTAAAAAGTGATGATTGAATTTTGACACAATTATTTATACAAACTAACAGCATAGGAGTTTCAAGAGGAACTAAAGAATATTTAAATTCAATATATAAAGTATTTAAATTAAAAAAAAAAACAATGTTTCTTTTTGATGTCGCTGCTGTGGCGACAACGCAGTGCAAAGGGTTAATATCGTTACAACCCGCCTTTCCATTGCCACTTAATTCTAATTCTCGATTATAATAATTATTATAATTGCCATTTAATCTAATTCTCGAGGCTAACTCCGCCAGTCGCATAAATATTCCGCCAAAAAAAAAAAAAAAAATTTCTTTTTATGAAATTCTTTCGAAATCGTTCGCGAGGGAGCAAGCGCAATATAGGCAGCTCGACATTGACCCTCGTTCCGCGGATGATTCGCTCGAGACGCGGAGAAGAGGCTATTGCCACTGCTGTTTTCCTTCCGCTGTCTCAGCTGTCGCCTCCACGAGTCGATCCCCTCCGCGAGAAATATAAATTTCGAGGCAAGAAGCCAGGGGTTATTGTGTATCGCGAGAGCGATGCCACCGAGACAATTTCGACACCGTTCGGCTATCTTTCCGGGCTATCGGCGTCGTCGTTCGTCGAAATTCCGAGTATCAGACCTATGGAAGGGCGAGCCAGGCCGTCGAAAAATAGAACGCTTGCCAGAAATATCGATCTCATCCGCTGTTTGCCAAAATGCTGGTAATACGGGCGAGGCGGGTTTTGCCAAGTATTTGACAGGGTGAAAAGCACGATCTCTGGACCACGGTTCGAATCATTTAGGATAAATATACGAAAGTCGGATATTTTCATGTAATAATAAATTTGTTCAGATGGAAGACAGTGTTTCAAAACGATTACTTTTGAAATGCTAACGGTAACTAAAGCACAGAACTTTCACTGGAGATGTTAGAGTAAAAAAACATTATAATACACGAGTTTCAATTTGCACCAGTGTTTCCCATGGCCTTTTTTTTAGCCATGTCCCATCTAAGCACCTTTAAAATCCTGACACCCTTATAATTCTTATTATTCAGAGAGTGAATTTTTGACGTGGAGGAAGCCTAAAAGGCCTAAGTTAGCTTCAAGTTCTAAGCAAGCTTCCAAAGAATATGACATCCGTGAAAAAATTAGAAATACCAAAAATTCACTGCTGTCAATTGCTCCCCCTCTAGAAAATCAAATGGCCTCCCTGTCACTTAAATCTCTAAAATACTGTATTTCACATCTGTAAAATTTCTAAAAAAAAGAATCATAAATCGGTCATTTTGACCATTTTGGTAGTGTTATATCAGACATATGAGACATCTGAAAGAGATGGATAACAGTTTCAAGGCAATAAACTCGACTGCGCTCGACACGGAGGAAAGTCGGTTTCTTTGTAAGATAAACTCGCGATAAATTATCTCTAATCCTTCCTGAGGCCCCGTTAACAATTTCAAATAAAGAAGAAAAAAAAATATATATTGCTTGCCTTAACTGCCATGTATCTCTCTCCAGCAGGAAGTTCCAACTGTACCAAGTCCGACACACTCGACGATGTAACACGGCGCCCGTCAATTTCGCCCGTTGATTTCGTCGATAGAGCAAACAGAGTCTCGATCGATCGATCGATCGGATGGTTTTTCTACGCAAATACACACACACACTCGCGTCACGCCAGCGAAATTTCCATAAACAACGCGTCTCTACACGAAGGATCGTTTGTTCGGATAACTATTTCGCGCAACGAAATTAGGGGAAAGGGGGAGAGATAAACATACGCAGAGCTCGTGTGACTTACGATTTTCGACGAATCCCCGGGGGGATGTGATGGGACACGAGGGTAAAGCGTGTTCGAGTGCGTACGCTAGTAGAAATGGGGGAAAATGGCCAGCCGGGGGGGAGGTAAAATGGGATTCGGTGAATTAGGATCGGCCGGTACTGCCGACCGCTAATTGGACATCACTGGCTTTTACACCTTCTATGTTTCTGTCAGTCAAATGAAAGTGGCCGGCGAGCTTCCGGGGTTACGTGCCGAATTTGCTTATTCGGCAACGAAAACAGTCGCCGTGAGCTCGACCTCAGCATCGTGATGTATAATTCCATTAAGAACAATGGTGTATGACTTTGACGGGCATGTTTCACCCGATGAGTTTGCGTTTCCCGTCGGATTTGGAAACGAGGGGGAGGAATTGGATTCCGGATGGATCGAGAAACGAGGTTGAATCTCAATATTTTTTCAGCTCGAGGTAATTGTTCTCGCGTGCTTTTGCATCTACCCCGGAGACGAAATATGGCAAATATAGTAGCTCTGATCATTGTTAAATTTCTTTTTATTCAACAAACGATGAGAAATCTTTCTTACGTAATCAACGTGTATAAGTAACATACATTAAACTTTTGTAATACATTTTGTATTATATATTTTTTATTCAACAAACGATGTGAAATCTTTTACGTAATCAACGTGTAAAAGTAACATACATTAAACTTTTATAATACACTTTGTATTATATATATATATAATATTTTGTATCGTTATATTGTATATATTTATATATATAAAATAGAAATATGGTGATATTTGTGGATCAAAGTGATAGCATTTCGTAAAAAACAACGGATAGAAGCAAAAGAAACGAATTTGATAATTACTTAATACTAGTTTGACGTCCTTTACATTTAACAACAGCAGCCATTTTTTAAGACATTATATAGTTTATATAGTTTCTTTTTTAGCTTGGTTCTTCCCACATCTCCGCGGTATATTTCTTTTAATTTATCTTGCGAGTATATGTTTACTTGAACATGTATTTCAATGTATATCTTGCGAATTGTCTTCTGTTCTGCCAAGAATCTTCAAGTCGCTACCTGTCACTAATATTCAAGTCCGGAGACTTGGATGATCATTATAAAACAAGAATTTTTTTTTTTATTTGCAGAGTATTGTTTTACTACTTTCGAGGTATCACTTTGAAAAATGTACTTATTTCCGACTATTCGTGTTAATTTGTCAATCAACATACTTTTTAATTGTTTAATTTTCCCGTAATAAATTTTATTTCCTTCTTATCTTAGCGACTAATACCCTCCCCAAATCATTATACCGCCACCTCCTATGAATCGACGACTCTGAAGTTGTTGCTTTCGTAAATCGCATGAGATAACACAGAAGGCCATCAGGTCCATCTAAATCTGACCTCTTTTCATCAATAAATACGATTCTTCGCCATTTCTTGTTCATATAAACACTGTTTTTTTGTTGAAATTTTCGTCGTTTCGGATGTTCACGATTCTTTAAAAGACGTCGACATTTGTCGTGACAACCAACTTTTTCTGTAATCGAGCTCGAACACTGTGATCGTCCACAACTTTGCCTTTTTCCACAATTATCGGGATCTTTTAGTAAATTCATCGTCCCTTCACGACTTTTGTTGACTTCTGTTTTGGCTATTTTTATCACGGAATAATGTTCTTCGTTTAATTTCAACATCGTGTGTTCATTTCAGCTGGACTTGACTTTCTCCCGCGACCGATTTTTACAAATTTATTCATTATTACCCACATAACTGACCGTATTTCACACGGATGTTACGCTTTCGATAGCCTCTGTACGACCGAGAAGCGTAAATACTCGACTTATTCAATTAACGATATTTACATTTTCGTTTGTGTCTTTCTGTGAAATTGCGTGTCTAATGACATTCAACGTACTGCATTTGCTTTGTAATTATTGGCTGAAACTATTCCAACTTTAACACTTTAATGGCCGCTCGCACAACATGTGTGTGATGCTACCGCCGAAGGTTATTGGCCGGTACCACACTCTCTGTGTGATGATTGATGAACGTAAATTTGTCGTATTAAATGTGTTGTTATTGTTGTTTTTTGTGTATGTTCGCACATTTTGAATTATTTCGTAAATTTACATAAAGATTTTTTTAAATTAATTCTTCAAAAATATTGCCGGCTCGTGGCGACGTTTGACTGCGTAAACGTGCGGCTTGTTCATTAAAGTGTTAATGAATAACGCGTCGTTATATTGAAAGCCGATACACACCTAATCTCGAATACATAGTCCGCGACAATCGTCGGTGGATATAATTTATCGCAAAGCAAGTGAGCAAGCGAGCGAGCGCGTGGGGGCGTTATTCGAATAAATTTCCCATCGAAGGATCGATGGCTGTTGTCGGATTTGTCTGGCCAGACATATCCGACGATATTTCGAGTAGATCCCAAGGGACTCGGTCGCTATGTTCATCGCTATGTTCACACGCGAAAACCTTTGATCGAGTTAAACGTGAAAAAGTCGTCGCGGAGGTTTTGTTTGCGCACTTTGAAAGGTTTTCAATTGCCTCTCGAGAATGCATTACGAGTCGAGGAGAGATGAGGAGAGGAGAGGGTAGCGGCTATCTTCTCTCGCCGTGGTGTTGTAACCGTGATACAAAAAACGACAGAACCCCTGTCGTTTTACCCCTCGCGAAATCGCATCGAGTTCTCAAGCAACGCTATTAAGAAAGTTGCAGAACGAAACCATGCAATCGAACTTCACCTCGCCGTTACACTTTCGTCGTTCAGACTCGTAGATTCAGTCACTGCAACGTTTGAATGCACTGAATGGGAAATCTTATCGCGTTTCTAACAGTTGAAATTCTTGGTTTGGTTTCCTCGCGCGACGTGGAAAATTTGACGAGAAGACATTCGTGACGGGATCCAACGTGAGAACGAGAAAACAGTCGAGTCGTGTAAATAATAAGTGTAAAACCATCACGTTCGACAGTAGTCGAGGGGAAATTTTCAACGGCGTGATGATCTGAAAGCGCGTTTCACGGTGTCAGTCTTAACTATAGAGAATTAATGTCAGGGAACATAGTTCGGACGGTAGTTTGAATTTGTAACGTTTGCGGCGTTTCGGTTATTGGTGGTAAGCAATTCTCGATTCTCGTGAAGAGGATATTCGCGCGTGTGATTTGAACTCGTCGGGTTCGTCGAAGGTTGAAGCTCGTCGTGAAGTCGAGAACGAAATGCGCGTGTCTGGGGATTATTTATGAAACGAATGGCATTCGACGCTCTTGGAGAATTGAAAGAAAAAATTCGAAATACCGTATCCATTAATAAATTGGATAATTCACGTAACTTGCACGTGACAAACGATTTTTCATTACACGCATGATTTAAAAGTTATTTCAGTTGGGCAGGTTACGTGAGTCACTCTGTACAACCGTTTCTCCAAAGGTGTTCCACGTTTCCGTTTTCTTTCTTCTATTTTTTCAATTCATCTTCCAAATTCCTTCTGAAAGATAACTTCGCGAAAATAGTTAGAAAGACTAACTTGGCGAGAAAGAATCGTCGGTCACGTGTCGAGTAAAATTGTTTATTCGTATAATTCGATTCGACCGAGCCATGCAAAGAGCAATTTTTTTTCTATAGCTAGAAACACATCGAAACTCGCTGAAATAAATTCTCCGGCGGGAGAACTACACGCCAAAGGTTATTTCGACGAGACATTTGCAAACGGAATTTCAACCAAGA
The DNA here is from genome assembly GCA_032399595.1 of Tetragonula carbonaria. NCBI lineage: Eukaryota > Metazoa > Arthropoda > Insecta > Hymenoptera > Apidae > Tetragonula > Tetragonula carbonaria. The sequence goes on from JAUCRC010000002.1 coordinate 19,969,838, forward strand.
GGCAACTTGTTGTCATCACCTTCCTTTCTTTTTCTTCTTTTTCTCCTCCGTGTGTGTGTGTGTGTTCGCATTTTCCGTTCTCTCTTCGGCTGTCCAATTCCTTGTCCTTTTGTTCTTCTCTCTGTCGATATCGATAGCATCAAGCGTACGAATTGTATACTTTTTACAGAGAGCTCGATAACAGATGAAATTCGCGAAAGTTGTGAAAATACTTGAAGTTATACATCCATCTTGATCGAAAGACTCTAATTATTTAAAACTTGTGTTGTAAACTGTGTTTAATTAAAATTTGTAGATCAAATAAAACGGCGACTGAATAAATATACACCCGCGAGTTTCTTTTTGATTGAAGTTAATTTACGCACAAGGCCAGAAAATACATCGTAGGCATCGATCCAAATGTTCAACGAGGCTTAAAATTTCAACAACATTCGAGGAAATGTTGCGGCAAATCTGTGAAAACTTGTCAAAAGATAAGTTTGAGAAGAAGTCATCCGAAAGAATTAACGTTAACGATGAAATTGAAAAATGAAATCGAAATAAATATTTCAAGCGACGAGGATCAAGCTCGTGCCAATTGAAAAGAAAACGTTGATTATTTCGAATTATAGCGGCGACAATGACGTCGAATAAAATTTATTTTTGTTCTCTGAATTGTCATTATTATTATTACTTGCTTTAACCTATGTAAAACGTGTATTTCCATAACTTACGCCAGCTTTTCTTTCCAATATTTTGTTCTCTTTTGCACTGACAGATTCTATTCGCGCCAGATTTTTGTTCGCATAAAACGATATCCACTCCGCGTAAATGGATGGCTACAGTCTCGTATGAACGTTGATATTCTCAACTATCGCCAAGACTAATACGAAAGTGTCAAGTTTACTGAATGTAGCGAGAAAGCGAGGATAGAAAGGAGAAGCGACATCCTCTTAAAAAGAAATAATAGATTCGCAATTAGTACACACACACACACACACACACACACACACACACACACACACACACAGAAAGTACTCGACGAATAATTCAAATAGCTCAAAATAGCACTTATTTACTTGTATTAATACGTAATCGTTCCTCGAACTGGCAGACAGCCGCTGGCCAGTCGGTTGATTGGCGACCAATTTGATGAAACCGGAGAAATGACATATCCTCTTAAGAGAAAATAATAGATTCGCAATTAGTACATATATGTAAAGTACTCGACGAATAATTCAGATAGCTGAAAATAGCACTTATTTACTTGTATTAATACGTAATCGTTCCTCGAGCTGGCAGACAGCCGCTGGCCAGTCGGTTGATTGGCGACCAATTTGATGAAACCCGTGAGAGATGTCAGACCGGGATCAATCTTCATTCTCTCGAGAGCAATTAGTGCTCTCGTCGCGGGATCGGTGAATCGGTCGTCCGCACCTCTCACTTCCTTTCAATTCACGGACGTGAGCCCCGACACGGCTTATATTTAATTAAAAGACGCGCATTAGACTCGCGTGAACGAAATCGTTCTCGAAGAAATCGTATCACCAAAAATTGATCGGTGGGTTAAGATAATAAATTTCGTAGTATCTTTTCGAAAGTGAATAGAGGTTTCAACCAAAATTCTAATTTACGTTCTCCCACTTTCGCTTGGTGATTTTACAGGATTATTAATCCTATTCATATCAGTCAATCATTGTACACATGTTCAATCCCAACTTTTCGTATCCCAACGTATGTTTCCAACACTCCCTCGGCCATTTCTCAAGTTTCATTAGAATTTATCCGGTAAATCTTGAATATTTGCAGTCAATTACCTTTATGGTCAGTCTAATCTTCCGGATGTTCATCGAGACTTTGCTTGGTCGATTCTCTCTCTTCGAGGGATCGTCGACGAGTTGATAATTTGGTGATTAATTTTTGCGACCTTCGAACGTGTAGAAATCTTCGTACTGATTCGCTTGTTCTTTGTGAAAGTTTCATTGGAATTTCTGCGATTTAAATTGACGACAGACATTGATGAAATTAGATGGCCCGACTGCAACGTGTACACTTTGCGGTTTACCCTGACCGAGAAGTAAAAGAAAAGCAAATTATCGATATTTTCGTACGTTTTTTTTTTTTTTTTACACGAAGTCGCAGTCTCTTCGCAAGAGCAAACGCGAGCTGGTATTAACATAAATTATCTATTACACACGAAGGTGCATTATGCATATATAGCGTGTAAGAAGAAGGCCGACTTTTTCCGTAGGAGCAAGATGAAGAAGAGAAAACGCGAGACTAGCTCATTGGCCACGGTACGCAACCCTTGGCCTCTCTTTGCTCGTTATCTCTCTCTCTCTCTCTCTCTTTCTTTCTCTGTCTCTTTCTGGCCGACATTCATATTTCAGCCGCGTTCCTCCTAATTAGGCCGCCATCTTGACAAGCTCTAAATTCACAAGCATTGTTCTGGCCGGGCCAAGTCATGCTTTCGGTGCTTTTGTCGACGAATGGCCGGTGAATATTCCAGACTCTCTCCGTCTTTTCTCCCTTATTATCGACCGTGAAAGTACGTACCCTGTCCCCTTTGTGCGTTGCGTTCTACTCGACCGACCACCAAGTGCCGAACTATTTACGTACTTTTGTTTCGGACGCAGTTTAGGACGGATTTTCAGTCGTCGGGTCTTATTGGTTCTTTTTTTTTAATGGAATTTTTAACGGAGGCCTTGAATCAGCGAATTAAAAATTGTAATTACGATGCATTAGAAATTGCGAGAATAGAACGAATTATTCGCGTTACAATAAAACATCTAAGTCTCGGGTCACTTTATAATATCGTTTTCTACGAAAGCTGATCGAACGGAATTAGACATTAAAGTTTCGATAATAGAATTGGCAATTCGCGTTACCATAGACCACTTTTTGTGAGTTTTGAATGCAAGGTTTTCAGATATTGGATTATTGGACATTTTCATATTTTTTCCATAAGAATTGGCCAAAACAGAGGCTTCAATCGATGATACGTATTGAAAAATTTTAACAGTAAAATTAGAAATTCGCGTTGCCATGAACCTCTGAGTTTTCCATGCAGGATTTTAAGATATTGGATTATCGGAATTTTAATATTTCTTTTTTTTCCCCCATAAAAGTTGAAACTTTACTCAATAATGCATTAAAAATTTTAATAATAAAATTAGAAATTTGCTATGAACCTCTTGCTTTGGACGCAAGATTTCGAGATATTGGATTATTGAAATTTGGATATTTTTTTTTTCAGTAAAAGAAGTTTGTAAAACTAAAAACAGAGACTTCGATTATTAATACACTAAAAAATTTTAATAATGAGATTAAAAATTCGCGTTGTCATAAAAAAACCTCTGAGTTTTGGACGCAAGTACTTTAAGAAGATTGAATTATTGAAATTTCAATATTTTCTTCGTAAAGATTGGCCAAAACAGAGACTTGAGTCAACAACACATTAAAACTTTGGAGAATAAGATTAGAAATTCGCGTTGTCATAATCTTTGGGGTTCTGGACGCAGGATTGTTGGAAATTTAAATATAAAATTTAAATATAAAATCAAAACAGAGACCTGAATCGGTAAGTATGCTAAAAAAGAAAACAGTGATAATAGAATTAGAAATTCGCGTTGCCATAATCCTCTGTGACGTTGATCAACTTGTTAAACGATTGTCGAGCGGAATGGGTAATGAGATCTGGAAAACATGAACACTTTAATCGTCTTTCCCGCTGTGTATTCACCAAGAGTTAACGATGTTGCTTCAACGTGAATGCTTGTTAATGGTTTTCGTCGTTAAGCGCAGCTATGTTCGGGGGAAGAAAATGAAAATCACGCTATCGACGTGTTCGCGTTCGGAGCAAACTCTGAAAACTCCTCACTGAAAAATTAAAAAAAAAAAGAAAAAGAAAGAAAAGATGTAACGTAGAGTTCTTGCTTCGCCGATGAACAACTTCATCGAAAGTGCAAGAACGAACATCAACCTCTGTCGGTAAAGTAAGTTTCTTCGTTAGTAGATCTTCTTCTTTTATTTTGCAATTAGTCGGACAACTTAGTCGCTTAACGGATTAATTTTTTGGTCTTTTCGTGGCTATCGATCGTGAGATCATTCACTTTGTACAATATATTTCAATATACAAGGTGTCCCGAATTAACGGCCAAATTGCAAGGGCTTGATCTACGTATAAAAAATAAGAGAAAAAAATTTTTAGATATATATTATATTATTAATATGTTGTATAAAATTCGATGCCAAACGCTTTGTTATAGAATTATGAACAAATATTGTGCACATTTTCCAGTATGATATATAGACTTTCTTCATGTTTTATTCATTTCATATGATATTTGCCGTATTAATTATAATAATACGATAAAAAAATAATTTTTCATTCCATCACATTTTCGTCCTTCTATGTACAGTGTGTATTTTCAATTTTCTTTTCTTCTTATATACAGATTAAGCTCGATATCGATGAATAATAGAATTGATGACACTACAAAGTTCTTGAGAATTTTGCTGAGTTTCAGTAGAATTTCATTATAAATATAATGCATAATTATTTCAATAATATTACATTTTTCATCGTGTTAGTTCTAGAGTTGCTTCTGTTAAATTTTTTTTGTTTCAAAGTACAACGAAATGAGAAGAAAAGTGCGTAGCTAGCTATTTCATACACCCAGTGTGTTTGTTTTTTTGACACTGTAGCAAGGCGTTTCCCGAACAAACTTTATATTTCCTTTTTTTTCCTGCGTGTACGGATCAAGATCAATATATTCGAGACACCCGAATTTATATTTTAATACAAGTTTGAGCGTAGTATACATGATACAAGCATGGAATAATATTTCAATAAAAACGAATGAAAAGTAAGAAAGAAGAAAGAAGCTCGACGCTACGTAGATCGAAGATTCTGTCAGTCCGGCAGGCAACCAACGTGCTTGCTGCTCGCAGCAAAGGGGCGCTACAACGAGCGAAAGGAAGCCACCTCGAGGGCCACCGATCCATCCGTCCGCCATTTGCCGAACCTCGTCTCGAGTAGAGGACGATGAGGTAGAAATTACCAGCATTCTCGCGGACGAGATTCGTATGCGCCGCGACGTGTCGAGATATCGGGGAAAGGAAAGGGATGATCCTCGAGAGGCGGAATTGGACCGCCGAGGGTCTGCCACGCAAGCGTTCCGCCGTTGGTTCCACCTCGAAGTAATACTCGGTGGCTGGCATCGAGACGCCGGCTGACGTCCTCCAGGCTGCTGCATCAGGGAGCACACGATAGGCCAGCACAGGGTTGGTGTCGTCCCGGTCGAGACTCCGTGTAAACCGCGATTTGCATTCGGAACAATGTTCGAGCCCCGGGTCAATCCGACTGGCCTGTGTTCTCACGTGTCGAGAAACGTGCCGACCTCCGCCCTCTCCGTATTTGCGAAACGATCTAACTTATCCCCCCCCCTCGCTCTCTGTTATCGAACGATTCACGGACGTGGTCCGAAAATTGCGACCGGTTATCGTTCGTCCGTGGGAGAAGCACCGTGCGTCTTCCCACGGAACAGATATATATATATATATATTTCACTGGTTTAACTTTTATCTCGAGTTCGATTTAGTTTTATCTTTCAGTTCGCAAGTTTTCACTGCCGAAAATACATGTGATATATAGGCTGTCCCATTTTAATCTCTAAATTTCTAGGGAACTATTCGTCAAATGACGAGCTGTAGTATGTTGCATGAAGTTGCTATGTATATTGCTGAGTTCAATCTTTTAGTATTATGCATGCAAAATCTTGGACATTTATCTTTACTCGTTGATTTTATATGATTCTTTTTTTAAAAATCATGCTCTCGTTCCCACTGGTAGGGTATTTAAATCTGATTTCATAGCATCTGGTAGAGTATTTAAATACGGTCTCATTGGAAATTAAGAAATGTCTCAAATGTATTTTTTTTTTTTTAATTTGAGAGGTAATTTAATATACTTAGATTATCTCTAATAGACGCGCGTAAGAGATAGGAAGGTGTTATTTTTTTGTCAACTATGATTATGTCACGTCAGTCGACGCAGCAGATTATTTTCTGTAGAAAAACTGTATGAATAACCTATCTGCGTCAAAAACCGGTTGGATTTAGGAGATATTTTGATTTCAATTTTGCGAATACTACGTTCAACGTAGTACATAGTCTTCTTTATAGGTTATTCGACCTCGGATGATGCTTATGTTGGGAAAAATACCCAGAAAGAAGGCATCCATTACAATATCTGTAACATCAAGATCGTCGGTATTGAGAACTAGACGAAGTTATTTAAACCATAAAACAGGTCCAAAAAAAGAGACATTTTCCAGTGTTTGGCAAGTTATTCAATCAGCGAGAACAATATTTCAAAAACAACTATATCTTTTGATGGTCATATTATATTAATTTCAATCGATGGAGAAATAGATCCGTGGAAAAAAGTTCAAAAAAAGAAAAAAGAAATAAAAAAGAATAATTCTGAAATAATGAATATAATTATTCTGAATTTAAGTATAATTTTTGAAATATATGAATGACTACCTATAAATGTTCTTTCACGAATGATATCTCGATTTCATAAAATTTTAATTAAAATTAAATTGAATAATATTAAATATATTAATACTATTTTTTTTTAATAAATTCATAAACTAATTCTAATTAAGAAATTTACTAAATTTAATGATATAATAACAGATCTATATTTAACTAAAAAATATGGAAAAATTTTTTTTCATTTTATTTTTAATTTGATTCTTTAAGATATTGATATATTAAAATATCTTCTAAACTATTCTAGACGTAGGTTAATACATTTTTGTGACTTGACATCGATTGATAAAAAAACAAAAAATTAAAAAATATAGTAATGACCTTCGTATCTCCTATCTAGAGACAAACCAAGTGTACCAAATTACTGCCCTCTTAAAAAAAAAAAAAAAAAAAAAATGTATTCGAGACATTTCTTAAATGACGAGATAATTGCATTTATAGAGGATGATTCACGTAACTTGCATACCTGAAGTAACATTTGAATTACGCGCCTAGTAAAAATCGTTACATACAGAAGTGATGGTTTTAAGAGAGGCAAAATATGGCGTATCAATTTCTTTTGTGTGTGTGTTAAGAGGTTTCCAAGATCATCTTTATTCTTTTTAATTTCGTCATAAGTCGAAAGAATATTAAATTCCATGTAAAAAAAAAAGTATCAAGTCAAATCTAATGTTTAAGGAGACGATTTTACGATAAATTTAGATTGACAGAAACGAGACACACTGTGTACACGGATTCGTGTGTGTTTTGTTATCATTCGTGACGAATGACAAATAGTTCTGCGAATTGCCAAGCGGTTATTTAAGTTTCTTAAATGTCACTGCAGAAAATTGTAAAACAGCGAAAATTGTAAAACTCTCTGTTGAGAGAAAGAGAGGGAGAGAGTGTGTGTAGAAGATATTTTCATAGTGGCGTGTCGTCTTTAAACGAAACCCTTTTAACGAAACGTCCCGGTGCAGTTGCTCGCCGATATTCTTTGCGCGAGCGGACAATGCCGCTCATTACGCCGAGCGATAATTGATACAGAGAGAGAGAGAGAGAGAGAGCACGCAGACACCGTAATAAAGGTTGGCCAACGGTAAAAGGACTCGGTAAAGAATGCGTCTCTGCATGTGCTTTTGATTTCGAAGCTTGCCAGCTACGCTATCCTCGGGGTATTTATTTCCTCGAGATGTTGAATTTTGAAGAAATATGGAGTCGAGGTATCGCCTCGATCTAGAGAATACAGACACTGTTAAATCGCGCGGAAATTATCTGTGATACATCACTTCCGTCGTTTCTAACGACAGCTTTATCGCCTTCGTAACTTTCAGTCATTCTTCACCTTGTTTTCTCGCTGTAAACTGTTTCTCATTTCGCATCGAAATTAGTATTCCGCGATGTGAAAAATGAACCGATCTATATTCGAATGTGAGAGAGAGAAATTGTGTAAGTGCATAAAGATACTTCACGCGCCAGAACGAAAGAAACTGGGCGACAATTTTTAAGGGAAACGTTCGACACGCATCAAACGGACGGAGATTGAAACTAATAAAATAAAAAAAGATATCATCTTCCTGTGGTTCTTGTAATTAGCCAAGTTGAAACTTCTTTTTTCTTTTTCAACATCGCGATTCGAGCGAAAGATTCCTTTGCATCGAGTCACCGTGTGTTAATTACATGTTTCAGAATTAACAAGCTCCGGTTAGTATTCGTTAGTTCAAAAAAGCGAGAGATAGAGAGAGAGAGAGAGAGAGGAAGGGAAAAGAGAACTGACACTCTGCAGTTGCTCCGTTTCGTGCTGCGTGATGAGCTGTAAGCATCGGTGAACTCGAAGCTGAGCTGTCGGCCTCTAATGGGCCGCAATTACCAAGCTTCGTGACGATCGGCTTCTAACTTCCGGCTCGTTTCTAATTACTGGGTATCATATTCTCGCAACCATTGCGCGATATTCAGAACAAAAAAGAAAATACCGCCGCAGCTCGCCGTATTTTTCACTCGGATTTTACTCGGTCGAATCGTTCAAACAATTCACACACACACAATTCTCTGCCACGCAATTGTCTGTCTGAGTTCGACTGGTGAAAACTCCAATTTTTCTTACGTTTCTCCTTAAATTTAAGCCCTCGACAAACTTTTCATTGTATCATCTATCAGCAATTTATTTACGAAACGTCACTCGAAATGAAATGACGTAGCATTGGAAATATAATCATTTAACACGAAATTTTGTTGATTATATCTTCCTAACATGTTGGCTTTCTTGCTGATATCTTTCTAACTATGTGATATAGTTAAAGGTTTAACAGTTTTAATCTCTGGAAAAAATAACATCTATTTCGCTATTTTTTAAACTTTCGTAAGAAGCAATAAGAAGTACAGTTTATGTGAATTATGTGAGTGTCAGTTGACTCATTCAGGACTGTTTTCAGAAATTTCTTCTTTCGTGAAATTCTTTTGTTCTTCTTACGTTCGTTATTATTCTAACTCTAGGCGTCTAAGATATTATACTATTATACATCTGTCATAATTGTCAGCAAATTGTAAAAAAGAGGAAGACTGAGCTGTCTCGGCTAGACTTAACCCTCCATTCCATGAATTTTTATGACGAGTTGAAAATGTATATATGGCTGTCTACTTAAAAATGAGTGCGGTCATGAAATAAACAATAAAATTTTATTAGAAAATGTTTATTGCATTTTATGACTGCTCCTGTATGGGAACTTTATTTAAGTTCTCATTTGGGAACGGAATGCAAATAGAAGCTTAAGTCCCCAATTAAGAACATAATGCAATAAAAGGTTAAGAACCTAATTAGGAACCGAATGCAATAGAGGATTAAGTCCCCAATTGGGATCGGAATGCAATAGAAGGGTAAGTTCCAAATTAGGAACGGAATGCAGTAGAAGGTTAAGAACCCAATTGGGAACGGAATGCAATAGAGGGTTAAGTCCCCAATTGGGAACCGAATGCAATAGAAAGTTTAGGTTAGGTTAGGTTTAGGTTAGGTTTAGGTTAAGTCCTCAATTGGGAACGGAATGCAATAGAAGGTTAAGTCCCCAACTGGGAACGGAATGCAATAGAGGTTTAACTACGATGTCCTTTCAGCAAAGTTGAAAATTTCGACGAAAGGAAATCACAACAAGATGAATTCGTCGTGTTATTTCCGAAGAAATCGCGAGTAGAATTCGGAGATGATCGATGTACCGCGTGAACTCTTCGACGCTGCTAGGCATCTGTTATTGTTCGTAAAAATAATAAGTTGATGGCGAATGTCGGTGCACAAGTGAATGCATCAATATCATTCGATATTAATTCAAGCACGGATTTCAACGTCCGGAGAGTCAGTGTTTGCCAACTGACCGACCCCCTTCTCTCTTCCGTTCCCTCTTTCCCTTTGAAATAACAAACGTATGAAAGATTACTGTCATCGATACGTGGGAACGTGTCGCATGTGAAAATACAATTAACGAGAATCGATCGAGCTGACTCGTTGGAATGGTCCATTGGCCATTTCCAAATGTTGAATTCCCTCGCTGGAAACTTTCGTATGAAATTGTTGTGTATATCTTTGGGATTTTGCAAGCGTAAACGTTGCGAACGTTGCAAACGAGGGGATGCGAAATAAAATGCGGAAAGGATATTACAGGCTTCAAGAACTTGTTCTTCTTGCTCAAAATCTTGTTTCGGTGCAAGTAAATCGCTCTAATTGAGAATGAACAATAGAACGTCAATTTGTCGAAAGATTCTTTTAATTCTTTCAACGATTTAGCACGCAATTGAACTACGCAATTACGTTGCAAGCGTAAACGAGGGATGTGGAAATAAAAAATTACACGTGTCGTTTCTGGAACGATTAAAACAAAAAACGTTTCCTACAAACGTGTATACTCGAGCAAACTTATTCGGAGCTCTAACTGAGAATAAATGATAGAACGTTTCTCTTAATTTGTAAGAGATTTGTGTTACGCAGTTGAGGAAAAAACAATTATCGCGCGCTTTCTTCGTCGATGTCGTGGCTCATATTTCATTCTACGTGGACGTGTCGCGCTGACAGCCATTTGCAATTAGCGTGGCAACAGATGGCCGACGAAACCGTTGGCGCATCGGCTAAAAGTTTGCTTAAAAAGTTTGCTTCACATTGAGGGCAAGAATAGAAGATTATTCGAATCCATTCGTTTCGAACGTTATCGTGGAAAATTTTTTGCAGCTCTATTGAATACTGATCGTTCTAAAAATATTCGGCAAAATTACACACCGCGACTGAGGATTTCCCTTTTCGGTTCAAATGACGACCATATCACGTACATATTGTTAGAAATTATTGAAAGAAAATACACAAATGAAGGAACGAAGGAATATATATATATTTCCTTATAATACACGAACGAAGGAAATATATATATACATAAAATGTAAATACAGTTACTCACATTAATATTTCGGTACTAAATATTATTACTGTTTTGTAAAATAAATTCGTGCGACGATAAATCTACGTTCGATTTGAAGCTTGAAGCCGCTAATTTCAAAATACACCATTTATTCTAAAGTGTATTCATGTCACATAACAGGTGAACACTTTTCTTCTCGAAAGTGCCATAAATTGTCATGGTAGAAACATTGAAAAATTGTTTGTCGACTCTACAATGGATTTGAAGCCTTCCTTTTTACAACAAATCCTGAAAATGATTTTTCTTCGTCATTTTATTGGATTTTGAATATCAAGGCTTATATGATGAAAAATCAAAAAATCGTAACAATCGTTGTTGCACTCGAAATTCAATAATACGACGAATAAAAAAACTTGACGTATGATTTTTCTTCGTTATTTTATTGAACTTTGAATATCAAGGCTTACACGATGAAAGATCAAGAAATCGCAACAATCGTTGTTGCACTCGAAATTCAATAACACGACGAGTAAAAAAAATCGTACAGGTAATTTTAAATAGGATTCAAGAAAGTTTTAATCTTCAAATTCATCATAGACTGCGTACTCCGTACTTGATAGTTGTGAAAAAAGTTGTTCGAAAAATGATTCCTGACAATTTGTTGCATATATCCATGGTGGAGGAAGAGCGTCGCTCGCCGTGAAATAAAATGAACGGACACATTTCCCATAAAATGGCGGCTGCGAAACGCTTTGAAACGAAGTTTCGTTGCTTCGGTGCGAAATTGCAACAGTTTTCACATATTTCGCGCGAGCAACTACGACTTTCAAACTATCTGTTTCTGTATTTCTGAAAGCTATCACCTATTATCCGTAATTCCCTATTTATCAGCATCACGTTCTCGGCGGCAGGAAACATACACGTTGATCCGTATAACCGGCGACGACAAACGGATATTGCGGCCGACAACAACGAACAACAACCGATGATCGAACATCTCTCCGTGCCTTTGTGTCGGTTGCTTGTGGGGTTTTTCATTCGCGAGAGGGTCTCGTTAGTGGCCGGATATAATAACACACACGGGTCGCGCGAACCACTGGCTTCTAATCGGGACGAGTGGCCTCGGTGTGTGCTAGCGGTGAGCGTGCTTCGAGTGGTTCATCTCTCGACGCAATGAAATCTAGTGGTTCAATCTGGAGGCACTGGCCAGCCGCACGGTTGTTTGTGTTCGATCGTGTTAGCTCGGTACCGGTATACGAGCACCATTCATCCCTCTCCGAGAGGCGCCGGATAACGCTTTCCAGTGTGCAGATACACCTGGACTCATCTCGTCTTGCAGCACTGCTTCTTTTAACACGTCGACTGCCACGCTACTTTTTAGGATCCCGGTCTAAGAAGCCAATTTAATTTAATCATGTTATATCATTAAAAACTCCTATTATAGTACATAGTAATCATCGAAAAGCATATAGAATGTGTTTCTTCGAAAAAAAAGATCTTGTGAATTATCTCGTAGTTGGCTTATGTAAATAAAGACTATTAGATGGCCCGAAAAGGTTGCATTACATATTTTATATATATATATATATATGTATTGTATTCTTTGAATCTAACTTTTATCCGACCTAATATCTCTATCTTCATTATTTTTATCTACTCCCGTAACTATCTTTATCTATCTTATTTATCACCATTTTCATTGATCCTTTTATCACTGCAATCGTTATATTTCTATATTGTTTCTACACGTTAACTGCCATGGTACTTTTCAAGTTCCCGGTCTAAGAAGCCAATTTAATTTAATCATGTTATATCATTAAAAACTCCTATTACAGTACATAGTAATCATCAAAAAGCATATAGAATGTGTTTCTTTTTGTTTTTTTTTTTTTGAAAAAAAAAGATCTTACGACTTATCTCGTAGTTGGCTTATGTAAAGAAAGACTATTAGATGGTCCGAAAAGGTTGCATTACATATTATAGAGAGATATATGTACACAATGCGCACAAACATTTTCATAAAGCAACTTCTTCTAAAATAAAACTTATAAAGTTTAGAGGAGCATTCGTCGACGCGTTAATTGGAGAAGAGATTCAACCAGTTTCAAAAAAAAAAAAAACAATTAGATTGCAACAGTTTCATTATTTACAGAGCATCCGAATCTGTCGAGAGAAGCCAACTCTTTGCGTGGAAAATTGTTTGAAAGATTATCAGAAATAAAAATATTCTTTTGCTTGTTGATTTTGAACAAACTTTGTTATTATTATGTTTTCTGCTCATTTGTTAATAAATTTTCTATTCACGTAAGCCAATAATGATTTTTTGTTCTCTTCCCTGAGGCTATCTATTCTAATTTACACTTACAGACTACGAATTTCATCGTAGCTGCACAAATATGGCAAGTAAAAAAACTACGAGATAACTCGTAGTTGGCGTCCTAGACAATAATACAAACTACGAGATAACAGTCAACGTGTTAAACAATCTTTTGTATCTTCACTGAGAGCAGAAAGCCGAGAGTAACATCGCGAGCAAGCAAAATTTTTTGCTCGATGCCTTCGTTTTAACAGTGTACAGGTTGTTGGCATATTTCGCACGATCTTGCGCGAGTGGCCGCCACTTTTTTGTGAAAGAGGACGGAGATTAAAGCAACTTTATTGTATGTACTACGAAGAGGGTCTAAATTCGTACACTAGAAAGATTAAAATAAATAATGACAAAAATAAAATATTTTTAATCACTCCGAATTATTTTTTTTTTTTTTTTTGGTAATTTAAAAATATCGAGTGTCACTCGAGAGTTCTTGATAAAAACTGTCACACTCGACAAAAGAGTGCAATAAACATATATACGCGTATTTAATAATTTTCTCTCACACGGTGAGATTCAAAACATTTCCCTAAACATGAGGAATTACCTTAGAAAATTTCTCCCGCGGGGAACGTAAAGTAAAATAGTAAAATATACCGTATTTGTGTATCAGAAAAGATACCTGGCATAGTTATAAACAAATACATTTCCTTTAAAACGAAATATAAGGCGATGAACATCGCCATTTATGGCGTCGAACAGGTTTACGAAAGCTAAAGTTTCCTGGCGACGCATAGTACAAACGGTTATTTCATACATGAACTAAAATGGAAAGTGTAAAAATTCTGCAATTTTTTAAAATGAAAAGCGTACAGAATTTACCCGTTTCCTTGACGATGTTACGATATTAACGTGTATCAAACGACAAACGTTAGAATTGGAATCGTAAATGCGTCACCTGTCGGTCGCCAAAAAAAAAAAAATAATTCGGAGTGATTAAAAATATTTTATTTTTGTCATTATTTATTTTAATCTTTCTAGTGTACGAATTTAGACCCTCTTCGTAGTACATACAATAAAGTTGCTAACCATAATTTTGCAAATGGCGCACAATCAGAGGCGATGTCAATCTGTAATAGCGTTAAGAAAATCAGGCTCGCAGATTCGGTCGATTTGGCGAGTCGAGCTTAAACGTGTATATACACACCAGCTTCCGAAAACACACGGAAGATAAAACCTTGATCGCACTTTTTCCCCCTTTAATCATTTCTCCCGCTCTGGTGGCGGCGACGTGGCAAAACTTTACTTTACTTATCACTGAAACCTCGAGGTGAGCAAAGGAAAAAAAAATAAAGAAAAAAAGAAAAACGAACAAAAACCGCGGTGCACGTCACGCGACTTGCGACCACGTGATTAATCGTCGTTTCTGGAATAACGGCGTTTCTTTCCTCGCAAATGGCGACCGGTGTGTTCCACCTTGCGGATGCGGAAGAGGAGAGTTGATCGGAGCAGGTGGAAAGAAAGAACCGCGCCCGTCAGAACGAAATGGGTCAATTAACCGGATTCGTATCCCGCGGTGAGTGTCTCCGTGTCTACACACGATGTGGTAAAAGTGAACACGGCACTTGGCCCTGTCGAGGTATTACGGTCGAGCAACAGCGAGAGAGAGCGAGGAGAGACGTGCAACGGAGAGGAGGAGCAACCTCCACACTTGGCAAAGACGCGTCGCCATCGTTCTCTACGGAATCGCGGACGGAAGGAAGGTCAAGTGTGAAAGACAGAGGGAGAGACGGATAGAGAGATAGGAGGAGATGAGACACACCCGGTGGGGAAGCTTGGCTTAATTGGGTACGCGAGAGGAGGCTCGTAATTTCGTAGTGTCGCGACGCGAGGGCACCAGGCTGGCCTGGCGTCGGTAATTTGTAATCCGTATGCTCGGGCACAGACTACGCCCCTGACAGACTAGGATCGTGATATTAACTGGGTGGAATCGCGTGGCATCGCATAACCGACCTGATTCGATTCCATTCGATTCGATTCGATTCGATTCCAGTTACTTTTACAGTCGTCCTCATCGACGCTGCTGTTTCGCTCGTGTGTCGAGCTTGTTATTTACCAACCCTTCCGAGTTGTGACATCATCGCGGTAGGAATTACGGTTTCGATTTGAGAGAACGAGCAGATCGCGTAAGCTCTTCGCAACGTTGAATTCGAGTATTCAATTTCAATCAATTTAAACTGAAGATTACTAATTGTAAATTATATTATGGTATACTCTCGATGCTGTTATGTTTGACACGATGTGATAGCTAATGTTAATCTTCAAGAAAGAAGACTTACAATTTCCTTCGAGTTGTAATGTCGAGTTACACTCGCGGTAGGAATTACGGTTTCGATTTGACAGAACAATCAGATCGTAAACACTGCGCAACGTTGAATTCGAGTATTCAATTTCAATCAATTTAAACTGAAGATTACCAATTGTAAATTATATTATGGTATACTCTCGATGCTGTTACGTTTGACACGATGTGATAGCTAATGTTAATCTTCAAGAAAGAAGACTTAGAATTTCCTTCGAGTTGTAATGTCGAGTTACACTCGCGGTAGGAATCACGGTTTCGATTTGAGAGATAATGAGCGAATCGTAGCTCTATGGAATTGTGAATTTGAACTTTTCATCTCAAACTGAAGATTGATAAATGCCTTTTATGCTACACTGCATCCGACGTAATGCAATAGCTCATGTTTACGAAAGACTGTAAAGGAAGATTGTAAGATAAGGGGTTTAGTAGATATTAAAACAGTGAACTATGGTGGAACCATTGAATGAAATTCATTTCTGGATTTGCGCTCTCAAAGCTTTCTGATTATATACCTTTCTTTGCTACATCAGAGGGAAAACATTCAAAGAAAAAGATTTACATATCGGATTAAGAATAAAAATTTATTTTCATTTGATTCTATCGCTCTTTTAACCCTTTGAGTTTTGTTGACAGATAATTATTGTTGTCTTGTAATTATAATAACAAACAATGTTAATTATACAACGTCATATTGTGTATCTATATATATATTTATTTATATATCGTATATGAATATATTGAATAAATATGTTAAAATTATAAGTTGTATATATTTACTTACATGTTGTACATAGTAATAGTATATTGACTAAATGCATCAAAATTATAATCTAGAATATCTATAAGTAATTATTTATTTATATATTGCATATATATTAATATATTAAATAAATGTATCAAAACTATAAGTTCAAAAACGAATGCACAAAAACGAATTTGTTGTATGCTCCTTGTATTAAATTTTTAAACTTTTAAGTACTCAAAAGGTTAATATGGTTTCCTGGTACTGCTCGAACAGAAATGTTCTCATTTAGAAAAATGAAAGAAAATTCCGAAACCCGATGTTATCGATCTTTTCTACTTAATAAATCCCGAACCAGTGGCGTCGCTCCAGAGATCTCGTTCGTTTTATTACTATGTAAAGATTGAGATAGTGAGTAATGACATTTTTTCCCAGAAAACTTCAAAGTGTACGGGAACTTTTCACCGTAAACGTAAACAAGCTTGTACACGAAATAAATTGATTTCAAAAGTCAGAACTGCTTGTTGGACAGGCGGCGCGAGTTAATACAGAAGTTCCTCCGAACAAAAAGAAAAAGAAAACGAAGAAAAGAAAAGAACAGAAAGAGAACAAAAAATGATCGATGTAGGGGTGGATTAATTTGCATAGCTACGAGACAAGATTAATGTACGGTCTGATAGTATATCTGCGGCGCGACGAATGAGTAATAGTTCATCGTGTACCATATGTCGGATATTCCGCGATACATGTGAATGTGTCATTAGCAGCAAAAAAAAAAAAAAAAAGGAAAAAAGAAAAAAGAAAGTGTCCTGTTGATAATTACAACGATGATAACGTTCGCGTTATTAAACGCGAGTGGAACTAGAAATTTATTCGTTCGTCGTCAGACTCAGGTATGCGCCACGTATACCGAGTTGAAAAAATTTAATCTGAATTTTCAGCTTGCTTTTTTCCATTCTATCTCGCGGTAGTGTAAATGTTTGTCGAGAAAAAGCTTACGCATGTTCGATGAAGTATCTCTGATTTTAATATCCGTGGATAGCTGCGCGAGCCCCGACGAGTAAAAATTTGAAATGAAATCGTACGAAAATATTCGAATATTGCGTTAGCAACTCGAAACCGGCGGTACACTCCGCGAACACTACGTAACAATACGGAGGCAAAATCGATTTGGCAAACAAAATGGATGCGTGGCGATGCTTCTCATCACGAGGTACTTTCCACTGCACGTCTGGTTTTCACCCAGCCATTGCCACTGACAGTTTGCTTTTGAATCCAGAGCAAAGCAACGCAAGCCTATTTATCGGTTGAGGAGGGCATGCTCGATGAGAATCTCTCGATCGCGGTTCGATTCCGATCGATACCTTTGACACGCTTGCGAAATAAAGCGCGCGGCCAGCACCGCAAATACGCGCTCGCTGGTCACAGAGTCGACCGATGTTTATTAGTTTCGAACGAGCTTCTGCGATTTGTACCGTATAAATTCGCCGCATAAAGAAAACTGCTTCACCCTGCAATATATTCTGTTGTAGTTTCTTTTTCCCCCTTTTTCCCCCCTAGTTTCTAGTTTTCTAGCATGTGAGATGTTACAAAGTTCCCTCCTCGTACTTTTTTGACGTTTTGGCGTCGCTTTTTTATTTTTTTTTTTATTTTTATAACGTTTCTTTCAAGGACGTTGACCCATCTGCGAGAAAGGGGGTAGAGTAACGAGGGGTAGTAAACAGCCAGTCTGAAGCGCTATTACGGTGTTCGGCCTCGTAAATCGGGATGATGAAAGGCGTCGTGTCGCATGAAATATGATCCGGGAATGAAAACGTCCGATCTCGCGCGAGGCAAGAGATGTTTCATTTACTAAATCTTGCTCAGCGAATTTTCAAAAGGACTCGGTGGTCTCTCGTAACAAACGTTGAAACAACGTTGGTTGGTTTTCTCAGACCGAACGAAAACACGTCTCTCCCTCTCGACACACGTCTTTTCATCGATATTTGAAATACAGCCGGCGAGGCAGCCTTTTTCATAACTCCATTCTTCGACGATTTCGTAGATTCTCTCAGAATTTACTTGCCGACCGGTTGAAAAGGCATCGAGAATCTGAAATATATTCCGAGGACGAGTGTGTTCTTCGACACACGTTCGTTTTCACGGTGCAGGTTGATAAATGATCGATAGTTTCGAATGAAAGGCAGATGATTTCGCCGTGAGGTTTGTTCATTTTTAACCTTTTGCACTCTTACGTATAGTCGCCATCCGACATTTTATTATTATACATATATTTACATTAGTATTACATTTTAGGGATTCTTGTTACAATGTTTTCTTTTAGTTTCTGCTTAAATGTGTGTGTGTGTGTGTGTGTGTGTGTATAAAATAAAATAAATAAATAAGATAATAAAAGATTTTTCCTCTTTTGTTCTGGCTAATTGCTCTTGTTCCCGAGATCATTTATGAAAAAATCTTCGAAGAAAAATAAAAAATAAAAGACAATATAAATTTCTTTATAGTTATTGTGTATATATATATATATATATATATATATATACACAATAACTATAAAGAAATTTATATTGTCTTTTTTTTCTATTTTTCTATATATAATATAATATATATATATAATATATAATATATTAGACGCTATTATATATTCTTATACACGCACAACCACAAATATAGCCGACGATTATACCTGTGTGTCCAATGTGCTCCTTCCAATTTAGAAGTTAGTTTTATTTATTTTGTGTAAAAATTTTCGAAAAATCAAAATTTATATACACATATTATATAGATTATTTTCACTGAGCCAAGGGGTTGAGATGCAGATAAAATTTCTGTATTTTTCAAATTTTTCCTACTAGAACGGCAAGTTAACTTATTCGGTAATATATTCGCAGAAAAATGTTTTCATTTTGATCGAAAAATATGAAAAATAGTTGATTGGTAACTTCCCAAATATAAATACGAGTGCAAAAGGTTAAAGCAAAGTGTCACGCAACTCTAGTCCGATCGCTTCTCGGGAAGCGGGAAGATCCGTCCCGGATCCGTTCCCGGTGGGTATAAAGGTATTAAAAATCCGCAAACATGATTTCCATATTATCGGCAACCAATAATCTGGACGAGCGACACTGCGGGCCGACAGGAAAGTGGCCAGGCGCGACGCCTATTAAAGACATTCGTTCCACGCTCGATACAACCCGGCGGCTCCCGGGCGACTCAGTGGCAGAAACTCTTCCCCCGGCTTCCATTTCCCCTCACTTCCCTCGCCTTCCTTCCATCCTTCCCTCACAGTCACTCTTTCCCAGCCATGCATCTGCACAGAGGATAAAACGCGGGATCGCGAGAGAGGAAAACCAGGAAAAAAGAATTCGAAGCGAACGAATCGAAGTAGTAAGTATCGAAAGTATTTGAAAAAAAAATGCGTTCCACCGATTGTTTTCAATTTTCATTGCAACGACGAGCGTGTTCTCTTTCTCTGTTGCCCTCGAGCGAGTCGGCTTCGCCGGAAGTGACTGGTCGGCTGCCAGCGCGTGATAAAAAGGAAGGCCGCGGAGAAAAAGGAGGGGGAGGGGAAAGAATACACACGGATCCAACAACACGTAGATGCCAGAGGGTGGAACTGACGAGAGACGAGAGAAATGGAGGAAAAGAGGATGCAACGCGGATGCGCGACGATAAGTTTGCTAGAATAGGAACAGAGCTGCGCTCCGCTGATGGCGGAGCGGAGAGAAACGCTTCAGGACGAAACGGGTTCCCTATCCCCCGCGTAGATAGGATCAAACGAAACGCGCGAGGGTTGAAAACGTTACATTCAGCTCAGAAATTGCTCCTTCCTTCCTTCCTTCCTTCCTTCCTTCCCATCGTTGCCATGCGCTTCCGTTCGTCTCTCTCTCTCCCTGTTACAATTCATTTCTTTTTTCTTTTCCTCGCGTTTCATCACGAACGCGCGAGGAAAGGAGGACGTGGACGCGGATTCCTCAGCAGTTTTAATACCGGCGGGATTTTGTTCTCTCCTCTCGTATTAACGGACCGAGTTGAGCGAGTCCTTACGTCTTTCACCGGTCGCTTTCGCGAATCCGACGATCAAAAGGTTCGTTACGTCGGATCGAAAGTACCGGATTAATGACTTCATACTGTGTGCAAAATAATAATTCGCAGCTGGCGGGGTTGCAGAAGTAGTAAACACGCTTTTGGGAACGTTGCCCGAGCGAGATTCTGGTCGATGCGACTTTAAGTACCGTTTGCCAATGTGAAATCTAAATTCTAAAATTGGAATTTTTGAATCACTGTTTTACATATATATATATATATATATATATATATATATAAAACACATATGTTATATATGTCAAGAAATAACTGCATTTTATATATGTATATATAGACAATATATATGTATTTTTTATATATTTTACATATAATATATATATTTTATATATATTTTATGTAATATATATATTTTATATATATATATATTTTATATATATTTTATATATATTATAGACATATAAATATAACATATAGATGTCTTTATATTATACTAGTCTAACCTAATCTATGTACTAAATAAATTATATTAAATAAATGGATCGATAGGTTTGTCAATACTACGTTTATATATATATATATATAAACATATAACATATAGATCTCTCTCTCTCTCTCTCTCTATATATATATATATGTACTAAATGAGTAGATCAATAGAGCTAACTGCGTTTGTGTGCGAATGAGAGACGAATTTTTCACAGACGAGAAACAAAAACTTTAATAGACAATATATTGTCCATTTTGTGCGATTATGTTACAGTCAACGTCAAGGTTCTTTTTCTTTTCGACGAAAGACAATTTTTAAAAATTGATTTGATACCTTCATCAGCAATGAAACTTGGCGAAGAACATCTAACACTGCCGTAGATTCATATGCGTCGGACAATGTACAGCATTTTTCTTCTTTTCAGAAACAGATACACCAAGATATGACGAGAATGAAATCCCTTTTGAAATCGACGCCAACAAGCGAACAATCGTTAACGAGATCGTGCATTTTCTTTTTCTAAAAACAAGCTCGAGCAATTAGCCATTGCCTAATGAGTTTTCGCGGTTTAAAGCGAAGTTAGTTATTCAATAATTTAAAAAAATGTAATGTCTGTTTAAAAAACAAAAAGGTAATTACTTTTTCGGGCCAATCCAAAATGCTGTATCAAAATTTATTCTTTGAACGATATTAACATTTCGAAGTCTGGATATCCAAGACCGCTGTTGTATCTTTTATGGATATTACCGAATTTCAAGTAGAACGAAAATGTTCGAGTTTTGTGAAACAGGATTTAGGTATTTCTTACACGAATGGCATAAATCTTGGCAACTTCCTTTCCGGCTCTGATAACATTGTGCTCGTGCGCGGGGTGGTTTACGTGCGCCTTTGTATTATTACCTTGAAATATTTCGAGGATGTTGGTCGTTCGCTGCGCCGTAACAAAGTCCCCAGGGAAAGAGATCAATGACTCGGCGAACGCACCGTGCACCATGGTACTTACGATACTCGATAAATTTCGTGTTCTACAATTTATTCAATATATCCTGTTCTTCGTACTACATGGCGGGAAATTCACGTCGAGAACGTGGACAAAGGATAGAAAAATGTTAATAAACGTCGATAAACGCAATGGAAGTTGAAAGTAATTACGTGCGACACGACACGTCGAAGAATGATGGATGCTCCGATGGAATTCAACCTGGCTTTGTTCAAGTATCTAAGCAAGCATCGCCATCAATCTTTTCGCAAGAACGATCCTGTTCCGTATAATAACGGAAGAGAGGAAGGATTATTTAACCCATTGACTGCCAACTACGAGATATCACTCGTAGTAAGCCTATGTACCAAAACTGCCGACTACGGGATATCTCGTAGTTTGCGCTACAAGTTTAGATTGATTACAATTGGTCAAGGAATATTTTTATTGCCGGTTGAGTTAGGAATTATTAGAAAGGAATAAAAATTTAATATAGCGTATAAAACATATTTAATATCACTTTTTATTATAAAAATAATAACTTAGACTATTCGGTCATAATATATTAATTATATATATGAATGTATCACTAAAATTAAAATATTTTTATTGTTGTGGCGCTAGCTACGAGTTATCTCGTAGTGTTTTTTTTTCAATAAAAATTACTGTAAATGCCGTTTCAATACTAAATCTGTAACTTAGTATTATTATATTTTGGAAAATTTCGTGTTTTCTTTCTAAAATAAAATTTTAGCACCCAGAGGGCGAGACGCTCTAGATGTGCCTGGCAGTCAATGGGTTAAGCTCGTACTAGAGCTAGATTTGCTTAGAAAAAGAGGAAAAATTCTAAAATTCGTCGTTCGAGTTTCTGAATGAACCTGAAAATACATTGCTCCGGACTACGGTTCCAGAAAGGACGTTCCGAAATGATCGAAAAGACCGACTCCAGTTTGCCAGGAGTTTCGACGAGTAGCATTCAGAAAAAGAAGAAAGAGAAAAAAGGGAGAAAGAGAGAGAGAGAGAGAGGACGGCAGTGGAAATCAAAGCCGGTTCACTCGCTGCGACGTGGATAAAAGAGATAGACCGGGCAAAGGAATTCCTCCGGATAAACATAGCAATCGGTACGCTCTCGGATTTTTCGTACGCACGTAGATTTTCCTCTGCCTCGCGAACGCTTCCGCCTGTCCGTCACTCGCTCGTCTCTCCTCCCTTCCATTGAAACACCGTTGCGGGGTTGCGAAAACCGAGAGATGGTCGAAGGATAGAACGCGATCGAAACGAACAAGAGCCGCCGATACGACTAATGGTCCCGTTAATGCGTAGCAATTTCGATTGACCGCAATTCAATTTATATCGCTGCGGACGAGAGACACGAGGAGAGAACTGAGAAATTCAAACTGGCCGACCAGTGCGTAGGGGCAGTAGCCGACTATCTCTCTCTCTCATCCTCTCTTTTGGAAAGCCTCCGTTAGCTGCGTTTCGTTAGCTCGCGGTTTTCGTTAGTTTGCTCGTGAACGACCGAGGTCAATGCTTCGTTGTCAATCACGATTACTCGTCTCGTTGTTAATCCGTGAGATGCCCGTCGTCCGCATCGATTCGTTTAGGTTATTACACTTGAGCATCCTGTTTCCTAACTGATTTTTCAGTTCATACGCTGACTCTTGTAAAATGGCAATTTGATATTGGCATTTTGTTGATGTAATTTGATTATTTCTTTATTCTTTTTATTGCGTATTAATTTAATTTATACATACATACATACATACATACATACATACATACATACATATATATATATATATATATATATATATATATATATAGTATAATAAAATTGAATTAAATTTCCAATTAAAAAATTTAAATTAAATAATATATATAATTGTATTATATTTATTGTTTTTATTTATTACATTAATTACATTATTTCAAATTTAATTTTTAATTTCAAATAAATTTCAAATAAATTTCAAATAAATTTCATTACATATAATATTGATTTTAGAAAAAGAAAAATTCCACTTGAACGTGGATTTAATCCAATTTCTAAATTTTCATTACCATTGTCAATATCTTTTTTTCTAATTACATTATTATTTCTAATTTTTGATAATGAAATTACTCTATTAATTCCACTGATTGTATATTTAAAATATCTTAATTATTTTTTATATAATAAATTTAATAATTTTATTTATAATTATAATACTGTTTACATTAATTATTGAATGAACGTTAGGATATCTATTTTGAATATTTTAAATGTTAATAATAAATATAAATCATAAAGATTAAAATTTTAAGTCGAAATTAAATGTAAAATTTTACTTTATATTTAGTATTTAGTATATTTAGTATATACTTATACTTTAGTATATACTTATATTTAGTATATATATATTTATTTATTTATATATAACAAATTAAAGTTATATTTATATATAACAAAATTTATACATAAAAAATTATTGAATAATACTCTAATTTAATTAAAATAAAAAATTGTATTGTTCTTCTTTGTGCGCGGTTTTTCACATGTGGGAATGGAGGAATTTGTTAATTATATAATTAACGTGTGTGCGACAGTAAATAATTTTTGGAGAACTTTTTCCATAGAGGAAATAGTATTAATTTAATACTTTTGATAATTCTTCTAAAGAAATTCGTCCTCTGTTTTCTGCTTTTGCGTCACTGCTTTTCTTTGTACACAGTGTTTCACGTGTAATAGAGGAATCTAATATTAATTATGAAAATGTATACTACAGTAAATAATTTTTAGAAAACTTTTTGCACAAAGGAAATAAGTATTAATTTAATGTTGCGGGTTGAATTGTGGGTTAACTTTAGAGTTTGAATTTTGCTCGACAAGGAGGGTTTGTTTAAACTGTACATTGTGTGCCATTTCTTGCGGAATTACTTGTGTTATTTCAAAAAGCAATTATTTCAATTAGGGATCGAGGTAATTCTTTTCGTCATTTCAATATTATTAACATAATATTTTAACGTTAATTATAATATAATTTTAATATTATTAAAATTATAATTAAGAAATAGTATTTTCCAGTAAGTTTCCAGAGGCCTCCTCTCGAGAAATAAGTTTGCCAGGAGGATTCGTATCATCGACGCGCATTATTTTCTATTTTATTTAAGAAACAGAAAATTGTTTCTCGAATTTCTTCCGTTCTTGGTCTTTGTATAATGCCTGGAATCCCTGTAACTTGAAACGTACGAATCTCTCGACTTCGTTTCACTGTATTTCGACCGACCTTTGTCAATCTTCTCACTCGACGAACGAAACTCGTGAAACGAACTCGTTTGATCGGTAGACGAAACACAAGAGAGAAAAAGAAAAAAAGAAAAGAGAAAGCGCGGCCCATCGTAGATTTATCGACATTTCCAAAGCGTGCCTCGGCATTTTCAATTATACGCCCGCCTCCATCCACGTGTGTTCGCGGGATGATAATGTAAAATCAGCGTCCCCGAGGCGTTGCGACGCTATTCAGTTTACATGGTTGCCTACTTCACGGCTCTTTTCCCTCCCCCTCAGCCGACTCTCCTGTGTCCTCTTCGTCCAGCGCAAGGCACCGCGCGACCTCCGCGTCAGTCAGCGCTATTATCCAGTGTCCATTGTGCGCGATGAAAAGAGATTGCGTATTCGCGGCCTCCTCCCGGGTTAGCTCGACGTGGATTAACGACCACGACGACGAGCCTCGCGTTAATTATGCACGTCGTCTACGTCGCTCGTTCGGCTAACGACGATTCGTTCAACGGCCGACTCTTGTAATGTGGATGCTACCGCGAATTTTCAACGCGATCGTTTCCTTTTTTTTTTTTTTTTTTTCTTTGTCTGAGTCTTTTAAGAGAAGACCCAGGTAGTGTCGAATTCTTACCGACTAAAACCTCGACGACTGGCTGTCTTCCGCACGTTGGGAGATGCTCCGGGACCTTTTTATACACACAGAGCTCTCCCGTGCTGTTGTCCTAAAACAGGGGTCACCAAACTTTTTTCACAGTGGGCCACATAGCTGACAAAATGACGAGCGCGGGCCACATAATCATTAAACTAAGTGCTCAGCATTCCGTGTTAATCATGGGTGAGTGGCATGCAATGCACAAAAAACAGGGACAACCAACATATTTATTTACTAAAAAAAATTATCAAAGAAAGCGACGTTAGCAAAATGATAGTTACCATCAGACTTAGTGTGCACATATCCGAATTTCACGCAAATTCAAGTACCGTCTGCGGGCTAGATGAACTGACGCAGCGGGCCGTAGTTTGGTGACCCCTGTCCTAAAGGACAATGTCTTTTTTTTTTTTCGTCTGAACAGGGGCGGCTCGAACCCTGGACTCTCAGATTAAGAGTCTGATGCTCTACCGATTGAGCTACTTCCACTTCCCGAACGCGTTCGTTTTCTATTTCGAGCGACTCCAAGTTCTCGCCGCGGAATTCCGATCTTGGAATTACGAGAACTTAAGAGCGGGCACGTATCGTACAATTGGAGATGAATGAGATGAACAATGAGTGTCTCAGTTGTTTCTGTTAAAAATGACTCGTACAAACATGATGCAAATATTTCGACGACCATTAATTATCTATTAGATAATTAATAATTAATAATAAAGTCAATGAAGTTCGGTCAATGAAGTGGCTTGGTTATACGATTGATTACGTTACATCAAGTTGCATATTATATCATGTAATATGATTAAATTATGATTATATTATATTACGTCAGATTGTATCAATCAATAACTTATAATGACTAAATTGAGTGTAAGTCATTTTCCGTTAAAAACCACTCGTGTTGTACAAAGTTTTGGGTCCATGTAGCAGCTTAGTTACAATATTGATCGATACAATCTGATGTAATATGATTATAGTATATCAGAGTATACATTACATGATGTAACATGATCGTATCATATTGATTATATCGTATTACATCAGACTGTCAATCAATATTAAACCCTTATAATGACTGACAATGAGCGTGTCATTTTTCGTTAAAAATGATTCACGTCGTATAAACATACTTTCATTGCCAAAGTCTTTGGTAAATGGGGAAGCTTAGCTATGATATTGACCGATGTAACATGATTATATTACAATGACTAAACTCTTGCATGCCTTTAATTTACCTTCAAACGTTCTTCGTGAAAATTCATAAAAGCGCGTACGGCATGAAAAAGTCGGGCCTGTCGAAAATTGATAATTTCTCCCGAGATAATTACAACGAAAGAAGGAAAGGTAGCCCCGTATTTTTCCCCATCGCGTATCGAACGCGTCTCACGAGGGGATCGTCGTGTGTGGCGGAGGGTGGTGGTTACCGGTGCGATGCCGGCAGAAAAAAGCAGGGAGAAAATTTCGAGAGCAGCAGGGCTGGCGTGAGGTTCGTTTCGCCGGCTTGGGAAAAATCGTTTGGACCAGCGGAGCGTGTCACGAGGCGTGAAAGGCTTGAAGGGGAGAAACAAAAGGGGGTCGGTGGAACGGGGTGGCGTTGAAAAAGGTGAGAAAAAGTCAACGTCGCGGGTATTTGTCACGGTTAATGGGCTGCGTTGCGTGGACGTTGAGTTGGCCCCCGCGTCGCGTCGTTAACTCGTTACCTCCCGGTAATCCGATGGCGCTATGCGTACTGGCGCCATCGCGAAGTCGCCCTTTGTCACGACGCCCTCTTTCGCTTCGTCTGCTCGCTAGCATCGATTAATCACGTTCTATCCCTACCCCACACACCCCCCACTGTTCCGCACCCGACGCCAACGAGCTGCAACCCCGCCGCCAACCTCCTTTGCCCGCGTTTTCCGCTGCTCTGCCCTCGCCAGCATTTTTCGCCGCCTGCTTTCGCATTCGCTAGGCCTTCTTTCCTTCCTTCTTTCCTCGTCGCTACGATGGTTTCACCGTTTCATCTCTCTCTCTCTCTCTCTTGGCAGTGTCGCGCGCCCGCTGCCCCAGAAACCGACTCGTTTCGTTGAGAAACAACGTTGTTTCGGCCTCGCCGAGAAAGAGAGATCGGCAAACTTTGATTATTAAAATTGACGCGCGCCGATACCGAAACTTTCGATTAATTTCACGAAGCTTACCGTAAACAGTCCTGGTAGCCGCAGCACTGGTTCGATCGGATCGAAATTCCTACCGACAGAAACAACGAGAGTACAAACCCGGAGGAACCTCCACCCTCCGGAGGAAGAATTCGTTAATTGTGAGAGCCCGAAACGCCGATAAGATTCTTTCGCGCGAATCTCCCCCGTTGGGATTCTTGCGGAAGTATTCGAGAGAGGTAAACGCGTGGCCTACGTGGCCTCTCCTTTTGACCCGGGTTAATAATCGCATTCTCGAAATATCTTTCGCGACAGAGCGGAACCCGAGCCTGTTTTCCCACTTTCCACGGCGTCCGGTTACGAGTAACAACGCGGATACGATGGTCGTCTTCGTTCGGCCCGCTTTCCTTGCCAACATAACTGTTGCGGCTGTATTTTCTTGGACTTCGACGTAGGTTTCGTAGATCGACTAATTAATGCGCGATTAACTAAGTCAACGAGATTTGGTTCTCATGTGACGTTTATTCACGTTTATTCACGTTCACTGTGGTGGGATCGAACTGACCGGGTAAGAATACTGAGGAACTGTTCGAAAATAACTAACGTAGAGACGTGTCGAACGAGTGCTTATATATCTCGGATAGTGCTTTCTTCAAGCTTGCTCATTGAACTCGACTTTTCCTATCAGGTAAGTCAGGTACGCCCTCCGAGGAGACTTTGACCCTAAACTGCAACGCTAGTAAGCTCAATAAAATTATACCTAAATTACGGTGGGTAAAAACTTATATTATGGTACTATTTATGATGGGTGCTGTATATATCACTATACAGTGTCTAGGTGATGGTTGCGTGCATTTTGTTTCTATTAACCTCTTGATCGCCGCGCGCGCCAATCCCTATACCGTAAATAAAAGCGAGATTAATTTCGATTTCTTAACAGTGACATATAGAATCATTTTCTATCGCTAAAAAAATCGAAAAATATATATATTCTTCCTTGATTTTGGATTGATTCGAGAAAAAAGGTAAGAAACAAAATTCGCATGCGAAAAAAACTATAAAATTCCATTCTGCCCAACTATTTCCTTCGAAGCATACCACACCGTAAGTAAATATTAGTTTCATTGTGTATTATATATATGTGTATTTTTTCGACTATAAATTTATAACATTTCAAATTTAACAAACATGCATATAACTTTTTTTAAATTTTTTTTTAATATTTAGTATTTGATCTATTGTGTGGCAACCCTAGTGAAAATCAAGTGCAAATTATATCCTAATTGATTGTGGCTCGCCAGTTACGTAAGTAAAAAATATCTAAATTATTTATTTATTATTAGTAAAAGTACATTTTTCGTAAAATTGAAAATACGCGACGATCTGATGCGCGGTCTTTAAAAAAATGCGGCGATCGAGAGGTTAAAGGTTGTCCTTCGTAAGCTTCACAAGGTGTTCACAAGGTAATTACCGCTGCATTTCTCGGAATATCGGGCCTTAATAAATTGGAAAGATGTTCGTTGGAAACACCTTATTTTTACATAACACTTTCGTGCCGTGTAACAACACCCTCGCGATTCTGAAACAGATGGCAAAGTCCTTTCCAGAACGGATGAAGCGACATCATGCTCTCCCTCCCTTTCATCTGTGTCTTTCGACTTTCGGTTAACTGGCAGGCAAAGTGCTGGACGTATCCCTTTGACGGCGTTCAAACATTTTCCTCCGTTTTTTCTTTTTCCATTTTCTCTCTCCGTATCTCATTGTATCATATTTTGCCTCGCCTCTCTGCGTGTGCGAAATTTCTATCACCGGGAACGTGTGCGATGGGTTTTGCGTTTGGAGCAGCGGGTCGAGGGAAAATCCACCGCGTCGAAAATGTGTTCTTTGTGAGTTCGGTGAGCGGATCTCGTCTCTTTTCCCTCACGTTTGTACGTTTCCGGTAGAAGAAGTCAACGCGATATCACGACTAGATTTCGGGATTCAAAAGGGGAACTTTATGCTTTACACGTGGAAACTAAGGCGGACAGCAGAGAACGTCCATTTCTAGTAATATCGCGGGGCATAATTAAACGAAGCTTTTGCTTTTACAAAAATAGTTAATACAGACACGACTTCGTATCGGCTGAATCGGATTACCTGACCGAATCGTTTCGAAAAATATCCAATTTTCACGGAAATAGAAACGGAACGTAATCCGTTATATATTTTCATAACGTCGGGTGAAACAGACACGACGTGCTGTTAAAGAAAATATAAAAAAAGGAAAGTAAGAAACAAAGAGACATAAAGTGGTCTGGGCGGTCTTCAGAGGGAACGTTTGCGATGGAAATTTCATACGATGTCCTCGGTAGAAACCGCGCGCGCGGAGGGTAGTTTTCTGAAATTGCAGTCCACCGCGTCAGAAGCGTGTTTCAAGTTGCATACCGAGGCATACGAGGGCTTGCTTGCCTCGGCCCGCCCCAAGTTTATTGCACGTCAGAGCTCTGCTGGATTCCAAGAATGTGCAACAAAACGGTGAATTCTCCGCGGGGCATGCGGCGTCGAGGGCCATACAGGTTTGCAAAACGTCGTCCAGCGAAATTTTGTAAACTTTTGTTAAGCCTTTTCGAGCATTTCACCCTCGGGAATTCACCGGCTTCTTCGGAATGGAATCGTTGTCTTCCTTCCCGAGAGCAAAAACGAATTAAACGCTAAGTAATAATCGAAATTTCACAGTATTCGCAACGTTGGCACAAACAAATATTTCTTCCAAGTGAAACATTTTTCTAGCGAACTTAACTCGAACGTAATAAAGAAAAAAAAAATTACTCTTTCACGATTATTTTCCCTGTTCCCATCACAGGATGGAAAGGAAAGTTTGCCATAGATGAATTCTACACTTTCGATTTGTGGCGGAGATACATGTAAAGAACCTGCCGCGAAATTTGAATTTCAAGATCGAAACTTTTTTTCTTTTTTCTGCGTTTGTCTTGTGTTCTACTCTTCACGAAGATAAAACTTTCGATCGAGATCTAATAGCTCTCTAAAAGTGGCAAAAAAGTTTCATAGTCATTTGACACTGTGGATGCTAACAGCGACTTTGATTCTGAACGAGTTGATATATCTATGTTACGTAATATTCGTATTAGATTTCGCTAACATTTGATTTATTATTGTAGCATCAATGTAAGTCTAAATAATCAAATGTTAAAAACTAATTATTTAACATTATTTGAAATATAAACATCCACACGTTTAGAGCATAAAGTCGCTGTTAGAACGCATGCGTCCGCAGTGTTGAATGATCCAGAAACTTCTTTGTCATTCGAACGCGTTCGAATTTTTTCGAGAAATTTTCGAGGAAAGTTGGTTTCTCACCCACTACGTGATGTAAAATCATTTTCGAAATGAACAATTTCGCGGCTGTCAAAGTACGAGCTTCATGCTCTAAAATGAGACCCAAAGTGGATCGTCATACGATCTTGTTTTATGAAGTTACATTAGTTGAAATTATCGACAATTTTTCATTTGTCATTGGTACAGTTATGCTCTTTCTCAAATAGATGATAAAAATAGACGATAACGTTAATGCGAGTAAATAAACAAGTGGACAAACGAAGATCCTCTTGTTCCCTTCTTTCGCGATTTTCTCCAAAATGGAGCACAATTTTCCCCCAATTCAGAGTTTATCAGTCCAAGTTTTAACCCTTTGCACTCCGAACAATTTTTAATATAACCTATCAGCAATTCCGAGTCATTTTTACTATCGGCTACCAGCTACTCCAGACTATTTACAAAGGTGCGAGCGCGCCTCTGTGGTATATAGAAAATCTTGCTTTGTCATTAAAAAAAAACGCGAATACATTTTTAAAAATATGTTTTATCAATACGATAGAATTAAAGAAATATATAAAAATACAATGAATGAAAAAAATTACTTTCTGAATTTCTTCATTTTATGGGTAAAAAAAAGTGATAATAATTTTTGACACAATTATTTATACAAACTAACAGCATAGGAGTTCCAAGAAAAACTAAAAAATATTTAAATTCAATGTATAAAGCATTTAAATTGAGAAAAACAATGTTTTTTTTTTGATGTCGCTGCTGCGGCGACAACGGAGTGCAAAGGGTTGACATTTGAATTCACGACACTCTGCACGTAACGGGTCCAATCCAGACAATCCTGGTTACTTTCATGCCTTGTTCATTCAGCGACTTTAACACTATTCCTACCACGATCGGTCAAATGACCGTTTTTAAAATTTCGATTAGAATTTCCTATATACAACGTAATTAAATCGACTTTAAACTTCACGACTTTCCCTCGAATATACGTGTAATACATTTTTCAATAATATTCACTTCTTTTTTTTATTGTTTATTTGTTGAGAAAAATTTGTAGTCTGTCTTACCTACCACGACCGGTCATTTGACCGGTAAAACGATTTATATCTTTTTGTAATGGTATTCTCTCAAGGATTCAATTCCAAAACCATAAAGTCGTTACAAACGAAAGGCAATGCAGTTGTGAAGTGATTTTAGCCGAAAAAGTGCCTTCCAGGGACTGATTTACGACACTTCCAAGTGTTTATTTGCGTGATTGGCATCCGAAGCGGTTCAGCGAACCTCGGATTTTCTTACATCGTCTTATCTACTATGACTGTAAAATAAATAAAAAATGCGGTGAAAACGAATAAAATGTACATTATGTAGGGATACGATTTAGATGATTTATTATATTAAATAATAAAGAAAACGGAAACAAAACAACAAATGATAAATACAAGATAGACAACTCAAACAACAATAATTCGAGTAAATTTAAACGACACAATTAACTTATTACAACACAAATTACTCTTTTGACCACACTCGTTCGACACTCTTTTTCGACTCTGTCCTCGCACGCACCACTTTCT
The DNA here is from genome assembly GCA_032399595.1 of Tetragonula carbonaria. Lineage (NCBI taxonomy): Eukaryota > Metazoa > Arthropoda > Insecta > Hymenoptera > Apidae > Tetragonula > Tetragonula carbonaria. The sequence goes on from JAUCRC010000002.1 coordinate 20,002,617, forward strand.
TCTTTTTTAAAAAGAAAAGCGCTCTGTGCCAACGTTGTGCCTCTCACATCACATTCATACTTTTCATTCGCGCATCTTCAGCAAACAGGCCATCTATTAAAAGTAAAAATAACTAAATATATAACTATACACAATGATTTCGATACTATAATTATATACTTCTATAGAAGAAATAGAAGAAATTATATTTTTATACCGTCAGATTGGCTTTTATCTTCATTCTCATATTAAAAAATATAAGTTGTGCTAAAGACCGGTCATTTGACCGGTCGCGGTAGGAATACGTATACGTGAAGTATCGATAGAAATAGCGTTAACGCGACACAAGCACCATCCAGTCGTTTCTTTGACGAACACGAACAAACGACGGGATGGATAAAATTCGCGTGCGTAAACCGAGGCAACTGGGGTCATCACGAGCGCACTTGACGGATCACGCATTGTTACCGGAAGTGTTACCGGGCTACCGGAAGCGCGAATTTCAATCGAATTCGCTCGGAACGGCGTGTGCCGACTGTTATTTTATTCGACTGACGAGATACGCCCGGTGTAATTTAGCCTTTGCCACGGGCAAAAGGAACAGGAGGGGTTTGGAGTTGGGTTTCAGCCAGCAACGCTAGTGGCTAGAGAAGAGAGGGTTGGAAGAAAAGAAAAAGAAAAAAAGAAAGAGAGAGAGAGAGGAAGGTCCCACGTTTAAAACGGTTTACAAATCCGGAATTACTTCCAGCGGGTATCTATTCGAGCAGTAGGATTTAGTTTCTCCTGTAGGCAGTGGGCAACAAGGGGATGGCACGTGGGCAGGGAAACGGGGCGAGAAAAAGGGAGGAACAAGCGGGGCGCACGGTTTAATTGCAGAATTCCCAGTGGTGCTGTCTCCTTTCTCCATCTCCTCGCTCCTCTTCCACTCCCTTTCTCGCACTTTTATCTTCATTATCTATCAACTTAGCCGGCTCGCTAAGAGCTCGGACCGAATTCTCTTTCTACTCGGAATTGGCGAATATTTCCGCTCGGCGATGAATCTGCGACTCGACCTACCTAAGCCCAAACTCGATAAACCCTTCGAGAGCTTTGAATCTCGCCGGTAAATTCCGCGGTTGCGTTTATCAGACTTACGAGGTGCATGAGACAGACAGACAGAGAGAGAGAGAGTGAAGGTGGGGAGGGAGAAGTTCACCACGGCGATCGATATGTTCGAAGTTGGTATAATTTTACCCTTCCAGCTGTTACTTCCTTTGTCTTCTCTCTTTCTTCTCCTCTTCGTTGTTTCGTTTCGCTTAGCCTTCTCTCTCTTTCTTACTAGTTTGTATTTTTTTGCCTGCTTCTCCCCCCGTTTCTCCGTTTGGCTTTGCTTCCGCCTATCTATGTCTTGCGAAGCGAAACGAGATCGTCGAAGAAATGTCTGGGGTTTCTTCGTTACAGTCGTAATTCGCCTCTGCTTTATGAAACTCACTGATATAGTCTTCAGTCAGCGCTTGCTGCACACTCACACACATGACGCACGCATAAGCGACAGCACAGCGTGTTTCTTCTCTTACGAGGGATTACGAATCGGAAAACCCGAGTCGGAAAAATCAGTCAGTGTTACGTTGGAAAGCTTTCAGGACGGTTGGCGCGAGTGAAAGCGTATTTGCACTTCGCTCGGTTCATCACTCTCACCTGTACAGAAATATGCAATGTGGATTGATTTCCACAGTGTGCTGGCTGTACGAGATCCTATCAGGATTCGATGAACACGATCGATCAATCGTCAGAGTCAGCTTCATTGATTAATACAATCGATCGTGATCAGCGTCGCGCGAACATTGGCTTCTTCGAGTCTAGCCATATCGAAACTTTTTTGACAAATAGATTATACAGGATTTTGAATTGTACACACCTGAAATTTAACTTTTAAATTATATGTCGGATGAATGATTGTTTCGCAATACAAAAAAAGGTATGGTTTTAAGAGAGGCAAAGTACGATGTATCGATTTTCTTGTGAGTTTCGAAATTTCCAACCATATTTTTTTTTTCATTATAAATCGGGAGAATATTAAATTCCATGTGAATCAAGCCACGTTTATCCTAAACCTAAATGATTGAAGAATATCTAATTAGCAACGTGTGATCGGTTCTTTTGCGAAACACTTATACACTTATGAAATACCAAAACGACAGACTATTGCGTAGATAATTATATCGAGTAACATTTTAATATTGAAGAAAGAATATTTTCTATTGTTTACAATTTATATAATTTTCCTTTCACAGAAGTTTTTCTCCTTCCATCAGGAATTTCGCGATTAGAGTATACCGTGTAATCTGTCTTCTTCGTCACGAGCCACGATCCAATTGGTAAATCAAAATTTTCGAATTTTCAAATTTTCCATCTTTTTGTGAGAAATGACGCACACTTTTCAAATCACCAACGAGAAATGGCTTCTTTCGAAAGCCAGTGACCGAGGCAAATCAAAAGTTATTACTCCCTCTGTCCGAAAATATGGTATACATTTGAAAGGAAATCTTAGATTATCTAGAGTTTCGAAAGCAACTGGCAATACTTATTGTATTTGCACCGCCATTGACCAAATGCCGGCATTTTTTGACACTATTTGTAGAAACGATATGCTTCATATAAAAACAACCTAACTTTTAAAAAGTCATATATTTTTTAGTGAAATTTTGGGAAATGAAGTAAAATGAATTTGTATTTATATATAAGCCTTTATTTTTGATTTTTTTTCTTTCTGAAGTTAAATGAAAATTAAATCCACAAAAAAGTTGAAACGAATGAATGAACTGAACATACTCAATATTTCATTATTTTCGAAACTTTAATTTTATCAATAATTAATAGTAATTAACACTCAAGTGCTTAAACTTTGAATAAACTTCTTCTATACGCAGTATACCGACTAATACGTTTTTAAATTAATTTCTTTTTCTTTTGCGTTTGCACCCTTATACGACGCAACTGAAGCTGAAATCAGTTTTTTCGTAGAATTATCTCTGTTTGGTAAAAATTACGTTTTAATTTATTCGGATTTAATAAAACAACAATCAGCTATTTACTGCAATATACAAATGACGAATTTTCGTCATGCGGACGGATATGTGTTAAGTTGGAATTCGAAGACCAAAAATTAGTTTTTCTTAAGAAAAATAAAATAGTCACCGCTGTGATTTCAAGATGGAAAATATTTTCACCAAAATAACGTGAATTTACAAAGAAGTGATGCCAAATCGAAGCAATTGACTAATGAACAACGTCATGGTATCTTGCAACAGCTATTACAGTATATAAAGAACAATGAAAAATTAGAACACGATGCTGTTAATGAATTGATCGAATGTGTTCAAGATGCATTTAATAAATTAGAGAGAAATACTTTTGATAACGTTTTTTATAACATTACAAACGTGTATGGAATCAATTATGTTGACAGGAGGGGGAAATTCCTATAAAACATCTCATATAAACAAGGTCATCAAAACTTCGTCACGAGGGTCGATTAGCTGAAAAGTATATATGTTCAGAAAACGCGTTCATCAAGGCTAAATCTCACTTTAACTAAATTTCGATTACACTAAAATTATTTGTATTTAGTTATACTGTGATAGTAAAATGAACTTAATATTCTTTTTATATTTAATTTTAGTTTTATTTAACTTTTTTCGCAAATGTATACCATATTTTTGGACAGAGGGAGTATTGTTTATGATGACGCATATGTTACTTCTACATTTCCGTTCGTCTGAATCGAAACAGCATCGACGAAAAACAATTGAAACGAGCCACACTCGACGTGTGGTCAACGGACCGCAAATTAATGTTAATTTCGTGCAAAAATATTGCAAACGTAAAAAAAATTGTTGCACACCGCTGCGTGTAAACCATACCAAATTTTCGTCCTCTGCCATTTTTCCCGCTTCTGTTTACCCATTTCCTGCGAAAACTCGCTGGCGTCAACACCCAGCGTGGATTTTAAGAATCAGAGACAAGAGGTAGAGGGAATTTTCCAAGTCGTTAGTCTCGATTGCCGAGAACTCGCGTGCCGGAACTCGCAGTTTACCGGAAACTTTGCCGCTGTCCCGCGCAGCGTGCCGCTTTGTCTTCGAAAATATCACTTCCTCGCGTCGCCATATTTAATAAGAAAGTCCCCGTCGCGGTAAAATTCCATTACGCGCGATTTCCGCGCCATTCTGAACCGGTCGTTGCGAAGATTCTGCGATCACCAGGTTCATCCTTTGGCGGGATGCATGATTTTTGATGCTCTCTCTCTCTCTGTATGATTTTACGTCGCTTTGAAATGGCCCTTGTAACTCTGGAAATGTATACAGAGTCAGATTCACGTCACTAGAGCACACGTGAAATGAAAAATTGTGCGTTAAGTGATACGATATCGAAGAGCTGCTGGATCGTATTCGATCAATCGAATTTGTAGGCAAACGATCTATTTTTACGAGATTGTATCAGTTTAAATCACCAACGATCTTTCATCGATGTTGCAACGAGAAATCGTCATTTTGGTCACCAGAGGAATTAATATCCTGTACTTTCGACTCACCTTCTTCCAACATCGTTCAAATTTCCTTCAACTCGCTTTAATCTCCTCGCGAATCCACTTCGCTTCCGTTCATCGTCGACCCGTATTAAATTACTCGGTAGTTTTCATTCGTTGTGATTCCGTCCCAAGCGGTCTTACGTTACACCGATCGAATCCTCTTGGCGTGTGTAATTGAAAAACAGTCAGGAATTATCGGCATTCGGTGCCTGGTGAAATCCACGCGGATTGCTCGCTCTCTCGTTCGTCTCTCTCCCTTTGGAAATTAATTGCTTGTCGACACTGCCGCTAATTTCGCAGCGAAAAGCGCAGACTTGCCAGCGAACTGAGGCGTCCGCCGTGGGTGGTGGGCTGCGAAGAATTGAATTAGCATGCCTGTCGGCGAACAAGACATGCGAACAGAATTTTGAATTTTTTCGTTGAGAACTCGTTTCAAGCAGCTCTTCTCTCGACTTAAAAAAAAAAAAAACAAAAAAATTTGATCGACAAACGCCTTTCATGCACAATTATATCAATTAACTAATTTTGTCTAAAACATGTTTTTTTTCTTTTTTTTTTGGGAAATATCTCAACGACCCACCCGGTATATTTTTTCCCCCGCGAGAAAGTAAAACATATCGTGCGAAACGATTTAACACGATTCAACGACTCGAGTTTAACCGAGGAGGACTTTGCCAAAAATAGTTGAATACTTATTTTCTGCAATTAATTGCAACGGATTTCGAGGAATATCGGGCGCGACAAATTGGTTGAGAAATCGTAGGAAATTGAAAAAGATGGCGGCACAGATACCGACGAGTTGGAAACGAGTTGGTTTCCCACGATAGCGAGGATGAGAAAAATCACCGAAATGGCATCGCCAAAATCTGGCGATATTTATGTGCCTTCGCTGCACCGTTCCGAGAATATATATACGTTTCACTCTTTGATCGTCGCTTCTCCTATTATCTGAAAGATTCCAAGTCTCTCTCTCTCTCTCCATTTATCATTCCATTCACGAGATTAATATTCGTAATATCGCGTCCAGTCTTCCGACGCGATGAATTCACAGTTACGAACGAATTTTCATCAATTAAGAAACAAACATCCGTAGGAAATTAATCGTCCATTTCATGGATCGTGGATCGCGATCAAGAAAAATGCACGGATTAAGAAAGATAATCGGCGTTTAAACACGCGCGGGGAAGAGAAAAGAAAAAGCGGGGAACGGAAATGAGACGCATTAACTTTGGCAAACGGCGGATATTTATTTACGCTTTATCGACAGTCGGTATAAACGATGCCGCCGCTCTGCAGCTATTATATTCCATCCAGGCGAGATTTTTCTTGTTCACGTCTGTCTTCTCTTCTTTCTTTTTGCTCCGGTGCTCGGTTGCAAATTATCGAGGAACGATTTAATCGTAATCACGTTCATCAAACCGGATCCTCGATGAAATCGTTCCGAAACAGTTCTTCCGCATGCTTTCCTCCTTAATCGGATATTGTTAATCGTCCTGCGAATTCGTCGAAACTCCTCGTCTCTGTAATTTCATCGGTGAATTTCTAGAAACGTAATCTGTTCCGGCTGCATACCGGATTTTTCATCGCAATTCTCGTCCAACGAGTGTCCGCGAGTGTATCTTTCTCTCATCGTTTCAGCCGGAGCATCGTTTCTCCCTCGTCTATTAATGACGGAAGAAAACTCCGGAGAAAAGGCGAAATATCTGATTACGATTCATTTTGGACCATTGTCGGGAGATTTAAGGGGAGCGAAAGCTTCCACCTCCTCCCGTGGTGGAAGCTCGAACAGTCGACTCCAAATACTTTCGACTACAATGGCATCGGGAAATCCTGATAGCGTTCTTTCCTCCCCCGTTTGTTATTTGCTCGAAACGTAGAATGGACGTTGCGCGCGTTGAGCATTTCTTTTTTTTTTATTATTAATTGATCGCAGCGTGTTTCACGTTAATTTCGAAGTTTTCTTCTTCGTTTTCTTATTCGTGAAGTGAAAATCAAAAAATATTTACTAACATTGGGCACATGTTAATATTCGACGAGCTCAAGTTCACCGTCTTCTACGATCTCTTTTTACAAAATTATTTAGTGACATAATTTAAATGCTTTATTATATTAAATAATAAAGAAAAACAAGAACAAAACAACAAATAATAAATACAAGATAGACAACACAGACAACAATAATTCGAATAAACTCAAACGACACAATTGATTTTTATACAACACAAATGATCACTCTTTTGACCACAATCGTTCAACACTCTTTTCCGACTCTCTGCTGACTCTGTTTCTTCACTCGCACGACTTTTCTCCTTTCAAAAAGAAAAGCGTTCAATGCCAAGCGCTGTGCCTCTCGCATCACATTCATACTTTTTCGTTCACGCATTTAGGAACGATGATCGGCAAATAATAAAATCACCGTACTACAAATAACTATATATATATATATATATATACTTTATTAATAATATTTTTCAATAACTATTGTTCAACACTATTTAAATGAACAATAAAATTATAATTTAATTATTTATACAATTTTAATTATTTATTTAATAATAATTATAGCTTATGAACTTTGACTTTTGACTGTGGACTTTAGAGTATCTTATAATTCTTTTTTAACTACTATTTATATATTCGCCAATTTGTTACGTATCCTTGACAATTATTTACAAGCATCTTCTTAGTAATTTTGTTAAAATATTGATCTCTTACGTGATTTCTTATTTACGAGGTTTACAAAGCTAGCGCCGTAAATTTATTTAAAATGAACTCTACGACGAGACGATTGAGAATTAGATGTCGTTGGAATAGACGTCGCTACACGCATCTGTAGGAACGATGATCGGTAAAATAATAAAATCACCGTACTACAAATAACTATATATATATATATATATATATATATATATATACTTTATTAATAATATTTTTTAATAACTATTGATCGAAACTATTTAAATGAACAATAAAATTATAATTTAATTATTTATGCAATTTTAGTTACTTATTTAATAACAATTATAGCTTATGAACTTTGACTTTTAACTGTAGACTTTAGAGTAGAAACTGTAATGTCGATTAACTCTTTTACAACTACCATTTATATGCTCGTCAATTTGTTATATATCCTTGGTAATTATTTACAAATATCTCCTTAGAAATTTTGTTAAAATATTGATTTCTTAATTACGAGTTTTACAAAGTTGGCGCCAGTAAATTTATTAAAAATTTATTAAAACTCCACGACGAGACGGTTGAGAACTAGATGTCGCTGGAATAGACGTCGCTACACGCATCTCCAGCAAACAGGCCGTCTATCAAAAGTAAAAGTAACTAAAAAATATAACTACACGCAATAATTTCGATGCTACAGTTATAAAATTTTTTTTTTTCAACATTTCGCGTCCGAATATCAGCGCGTGCCAGCGTAAGTGTATTTGACACAATTCACCGTTTCTTCTTTGCTTCCGTTTCTCCGAGAGAGAGACTTCAGCCAGACAACACGTAGCATGTGCACGTGCTTTCGACTACGTTCCGTCTTGATGGATTTTACTACAGACCTCTCTGGAACGTCGGAGCTTTGTACCAAGCCTTACTTGCGCCGAGTGTACGAGAGAGAGAATATAACGTAATCCTTTCTTTGCTTTCGCGGTACTTAATCACTCTCGTACTAATTCAACCGTATAATATGACGTTTCAAATGCACGAGCTTCTCCCCTTAATTGGATATATCAAGGCTTCTTTGATATTCTTTTTTGCGTACTCTCTTTCGCTGTACTCTTGGATTACGTGTAATATTATTCCCCTTGCATTTAATATCGCGGCCTCGCAGGATTTACTCGAAACAAAAGACACGTTGCGAAACGTTCGTTCCGACTTTTTCTCTCGTTTCATTCTCGTATTTATTCAATTCTCGTAACTCGTGAACGAATCTCTCTTCGACTCTTATATTTTTCAGCTTCGACGAGCTTTTTTTTCAACGTGATTAACAGTATTAATTCATAGGAAATGTTGCTTCCATTTGCATGCATTAGCATGCCGTGTTATTGTTGCTTTGCGTTTATTAGTATAAATCTCCTCTATCAGTCGATCACGCATTTCATCCAAATAAAAATATTCAACGCTGAAAATGGAAACTTTGAAAAACAGACTGAAATCAAGTTTGAAATACGGATGTTAAATCCTTGGTCTTATAATTGTCGTGATATATATATATATATATATATATATATATATATATATATATCTGTGTAAGTTATGTGTATTCGATTTAAAAGAGAAAGCAAATTCTGTGAAACTCTAAGTTCAATTTCTTTAAATTGAACATTAATAGGTTAATAAATTATAAATAACGTTCCAATGTTTTATATGTCTGAGACGATGTTGCAGTTGCAATAACTATAGCTGAAATAATTGGGAGACAGAAGCGTTCAGATAAGAGAGAAAGAGAATTCAAAGAGAATTCACGTAAAAGAACAACATAAAAAAGCGACTAGCACTGAGTTTAATTTCTCACTTAAGACGGTGAAATAAAATTGATACCATTTGTTTTGAAATATTCTCATATGTAGATTATACGAACAAAACGATGTTAGGTTCTCGACGGTACCTTCTCTTTAACAAAATTAAAAATTTTTAAAGAGTCTATGGATTCCAAATTTTTTTTGCCAGCTAAATTTTTCGTATTTTGGCTTTCAAACCATCAAAACTCCAAAGTTTCTAAAGCTGTAAATGCTTCGGAATGAGGTGGTACATGTTCGTTGGATTCGTCTTCACTCTTCAGTTCTCGATTATTATTCAAAGTATTTTATAAGGTAATTTGGTAGAATTAGTCCGATCATTGTATATTTCTATCGGTCAGAAAAGTCTATCGACTTGTTGAAATATTTGCATTTCCTCTAAATTGTTTTTCTCCACTTGCTTGATAGAGAAATCAAGCTTTCATCATCCGAAACAGTTGGACTCATGAACGGCGAGGAAATTCGAATGTAGTGGGGAGATCGATGCAGTGGAGGGGGTAGCTGTCAGAAAAGTAGGGGCAAGTGGCCGCCAGTTAGCCACTTCTGAGTTATATCATCTAACTTTACAACACGCCAAACTGAGTCGTTGTGAATTGATTTCAGCCTAGGAAAAGTATACGACAGACTGCTTTCATCATCCGAAAGAGTTGGACTCACGCACGGCGAGGAAATTTGAATGTAGTGGGGAGATCGATGCAGTGGAAGGGGTAACTATCAGAAAAGTAGGGGCAAGGGCCGCCAGTTAGCCACCTCTGTGTTATATCATCTAACTTTACGACACGCCAGTTTCAAACTGAGTCATTGTGAATTTTGATTTCAGCCTACGAAAAGCATGTAAGCACATTTACACGCGCGTAAACATTTTTATTGCAATACATATATATATATATATATATATATATATATATATATATATATATTGTAAAGGAAAATACATAGTTCATACAATGGAACGTTCAAATAAAAGAACGATCGTGTAATAGAACAACAGGTTCTACTGTAATGCTTATCTAATTGTAAGAATATCGCAAAGACAGGAAATCGTGAGGTTCATCGTATTGAAACTCGCAGATATTGACGATATTAAACGGTTCTGTCGTGTTCCTTTCGAATTTCGAGATACCCTGGATATTCTCCAACGAGTATCATTCTACCGGAGACGTAAAAATCCCGAGACGCGAATGAAACGTATCTCGACGTATCTCGACGACGTATCTCTCGCCAAGTTGAGAATTTTCACGTATCCGTGGCAGTAACTCGCTTACACCGTGGGGGCTACCAGGGGAACGGTGTACTCGCGAGGCGAATAGTAATTAGTTACACACTCGTGAAGCTCGCGAGACAGTCGACGAAGAAGCTGCTGCTGGTTCCGCGACTCGGGGGGGTCAGAAATAGCATTAAGGTTGGAAGTGTGCCGCGCGTGAATTACGACGCCGGAGGAAAGACAACACGGACTTGACGTAGAGTCTTCGTGATGATGACGTTTCCCTCGCGGCAACGAGACAAATTCGCCGAGATCAAATTTCAATCGTTTTTGACAATCGTCGCGCATTCGTTCATAGGCACTTCCGATGCACGAAACGTCATTATTCGAACACACCAATTTCCGATGATTCGATCCGCGATTTCGCGAAACTTTCGCTCGAATTTTGATTAATGTTACTGAATGACCGATAACAGTGTAATCGCGCTTGGAGAAAATGAAATAGTGAAACAGAGGGAAATAATTGTATCTATAAATAAAGATGCACAGTCAACGCTCCTGTAACACGGTTAATTCGTTCCATGTTGTATCGAAACCGCGCTGAGCGAAACTTGCAGGTAATACAGATCAGGGGGATGCGTTGTATCGAAATCGTGTTCTAAGCGTGCCGTGCTAATATCGAAGCCTTGTTGAGAGAAACTTAGAAATAATACGAATCCGAGGAATATGTTGTATTGAAACGATGTTGTAAGATGTATGTAAAGTTATAGAAGAGCGAATACATACACTCCCGCTCAAAAGTTTTCGGACACTTTATAATATTCAGTACTTGTTGTATATGCGTATTTTATAATACAATATAATTATATAATTATATATATATATATATATATATATATAAATGTTAAGAGTATAAAGTATGTTTTGTTTTTATCATACAAAGTTTATATTATTATATTATGTATTATAGTGATATTGTGTGTGTGTGTATGTGTGTGTGTGTGAGTGTGTATACACAATATTTATTATATATATATTATATATATGTATTCTGTATATTATATATTGTATATATATGTATATATTATATATATAGATGTATATATTATTTTATAGTATATATTGTGCGTATAATTTATACCTTTATATTGTATTTATCGTCCATAATGGATAATTCACATTTATTGTACTATTTTTATTATACAAACACAGTACTTGCTTTAAGATTTCTGAGCGAGGATGATCAAAAAGGACATCGTGAATCTATTCCAAATATTTTCAACGATTTGACGACTTAAAACTTAAAACCTCACACGTTGAAATTAAAAATCAAAATTCAATTTCAGTAAAACTAAAAAAAAAAACCCACACCAAATTAACAAGAATTCAATTTTCGTCATTATTGTCGTTTAACGCTTTTCCGTGCAACGCGGGCCGAAAGCCCTCATCGTCGCTCGTACCTTCATTGTCAATTCTAATTGAATTAGTCGCAAGCACCGATGTGTTCTCGCTTTGCAGTTTTGCCAAAAGTTCTTGATAATGAGCTAACCAGCTTTGCATTTCTCTTTTAAACTTTCACGCGCTTTCACCGAACGGGGTCTTCTTCGATGAAAGCAGAAGTTCTAATTCTTTTTTTTCTTTTTGCCCAAATCTGCTGCCTCCTTTTGGACATCATTTAATCTTAAGTTCATCTTTCGCGCTTTCTATCTATAGGAACTTACCTATAAATCCCTTATTAGTTCACTTAACGCTATCAAAATGGTCAAAATGGGACCAACTTGCAATTTTTGTTGCAACTGTATTTTATACTGTACCTTTGGAGATTTAACTGATTTTTCATAAAATGTTTCGATAAAATTCGATTTCGATACTTCATTATGATAGTACTATGAAGTTTTCTATCTTTTTCACTCCAACTCCATCTCTGATGGAAATTTTACGTTTTAATCGTCGGTGGTTCTAGCGCGAAACTTTATTTTCTCAAATAGTTCTTCCACATTCCGCTATAATAGTTCTTCAACATTCGTGCTATACGAGATCAAATTGTCCAAATCATGCATTACGAGAAGGTTAATACGTCTGTCTAACAATAAATTAGATCAGATTTCAATTGCAGTGTCGAAAGATTTTCCAGTAGTTCTACGAAGCGATTGAGAGCAATCGCGAAAGAAGCACGTTATATCGGCGACTAAACAGAGCGACTGCCTCAAAGCGAAACTTTCCCCAACAGCCGCCGCTCGGAACTCGTTTAATTACCATCGACGATAATTCAATCGAACAGCTCAAAACATTGAATCCGTTCACTCTGTCCCACTCGCGTTAAACATTCCCTCCCCACGAACTCAATCTTTATTACTTGGAGGGAGAAATATGGAAGGCTTTCAATTTCTTCCCAAATTCAACGCGTCGCTCGCTCTCTCCCTCTCGGAAGGGAGCTTTGCTCGAAGCTTCTTCTCGCTTGAAATTATACAGGCGTTCGTCCCCTTCGTCGCAGTTCTCCCTTTGAAGAGAATCCGCAAGTTTCTTTTCGAGCTGTAATAAAAAAAAAAGAAGTAGCCAGCCCGAGCAACGCGCGCTGTTTTCGGGATTTTTCCCCGCAACGCGATTGAATGTAAATGCCCGCCGAAATTTTGTCCTCTTCTGTTCAGCGGAGACTGAAACACAGGCGGATCGCCTCGTAAAATATCCAATAGGCAACCCTGAAGGCTTACTCGATGCTTATGAGCCAGGCAAACGACAGTCGTGCCAACTTTTTCCGAACATCGACGAGATGGTCGTTGTTTGGTGATCGAGGATCGAGAATTCCGATTCCTTCCGAAAGAATCGTTTGCCACGAGTGACTGTAGTATTTTAGTATTTTACCAGCGAGCACCGATTTTTCAAGGCCAGCTTTTATAGTTTTGTTCCCAGCGATGCGTGAGAATCTGTGGTGATTAACTCATTGACTGCCGACTACGGGATATCTCGTAGTTTGCGCTACAAGTTTAGATTGATTACAATTGGTCAGGGAATATTTTTATTGCCGGTTGAGTTAGGAATTATTAGAAAGGCTGAATAAAAATTTAACATAGCGTAAAAAATAATAACTTAGACTATTTGGTCATAACATAAACATATTAAATATTTTTATAGATATTAATTATATATTTATTTTTCAATAAAAATTATTGTAAATGCCATTTCGATACTAAATCTGTAACTTAGTATTATTATATTTTGGAAAATTATTTCATGTTTTCTTTAAAATAAAATTTTGGCTCCCACGATAAGACGCTCTAAATTTGCCTGGCAGTCAATGGGTTAACATTATACAGGTACCGCGATCATGCGTCATCTGTAAAATAGTGAATAGCAGCCGATAGGCGACGCATTTATCGCGATTTCAATTCTAGTTCGTATATTGTGTATTGTCAGAGAAGCAGTTACTGAAAACACTGTACACGTTGCAACGAAGGTTTCTTTCATTAGAAAAGAAAAGAAAGTTGCAGAATTTTTACATTTTTCAAAGTTTGTCCGTGGTTGTCATAGATGAATTCTACTCCTTCGATTTAATGGAAGTACATGTAAAAAACCGCAAAATTCGTCTTGACCTTGAATTTCAACTTTTTCTCAATTTTTTTTTCTTTTTTTTCGCATTGCATTCCACTCATTACGAACGTAAAACTTTCCCAAGGAACCATAGGTCGCAATCTAATAGTTCTCTTGGAAAATGACAAAATTTCCTAATCGTTTACGTCGGCGTTCTAACAGCGACTTTATGGTTCTGGATTAAGTTTCACTAACAATTTGATTTATCATAGTTGTAGCATCGGTGTGAGTCTAAATAATCAAATGATAAAACTATTAATATTGTTTGAAATATAAACATTGTGTAATATAGACATCCACGCGTCGAGAATTATAAAATCGCTGTTAGAACGCATGAGTCCGCAGTGTTAAGAAATTTTTCAAGAGAACTACCAGGTTGCGACCTATGGTTCCTTGGAATAGTTTTACGTTGGTAATGAGTAGAATACAATGAAAAAAAAAAAAATGGAAAAATAATTTTTGAGCTTGAAATTCAAGGTCAAGATCAATTTTACCGCAGGTTCTTTACATGTATTTCCATTGAACATTAGCTTTCATAAACCTGTTTGGTGCCATAAAAGTGGATGTCTCTATCGCAAGTATCTTTTCTGATGCGCGTATAGTTTACTACTTTACTTCTCCGGGGGAGAAATTTTGCAAGGTACTCTTACAATTAGGGCAATGTTTTCAATCTTACTGTGTAAAAGAAAAATAATTAAACACACGTATATGCTGTTTAGCAGTTTTTTTTTTTTGTTATTATTCACATCAATATTATTTTTCTTATTATTCATTTCAATTTTTTAGAGTCTCTGCACGATAATGTAATAAAGCTGCTGTAATTTCTATTCACTATTTTCACAGAAAAGTGCCGATCATTCGCGAAACCACATCGCCGATCTGTACGAGCGATTAAAACTACTTCGAGGACACGCTGTAAATACGATTTTGTTTCGATTGACGGAGCAAATCAAAGTCGGGAAAAATTCTCGGAAGACGATGCGTCGTCGTCGAAATCTATTCAAGCCCCGGTCAAATCTGTGAGATTTGGGAAACGTAACATTTGCATGCCGGGACCGTGTGTCATATAAATGGGACACACTTTTCAATCTCTATCCCTTTTATATCTCGCCTCGGTGAAAAGATCCGAGGAAAGCTCGTGTCAGGAACAGCGGATATTTCATCTTCGTGGTCGCGTTTACGTGTACGTAAACGGATTGCATATATTTTCGTGATTCCCCCTCCCCCCCTCTTTTTTTTCAACGCGGCGGAATCTGTCGTCGGCGAGCAAACGCCGAACAAACGTCAATATCGCAGCATCGTTCGGGAAATATTAATGGAGATCGACAGTGCAATCATCGCGGGGATTTATCGTCTTTCCAGGTTAAGTCGTGTTGGAATTTTTCTGTATAGAAAGAGTAAAATATTTGACACGTTATTTTGCGTGTCTCTGACAGATTAATCTCTGCATTCTATCATGCCCACTTTACACAAAGCCCTTTCATTTAGCATTTCAGAGTTGGAGGGAACAATTAGAAATATTTTCCAATAAGTCGAGCAATGTACAGTAATACGTAACTGAATAATAATGGGAAATTTAATCGAAGATTTTAAACTGTTGCAACTTCGTGAAAAGGAAATCATGTAAGAGTACTATTTTAAGTCTCATTTCAAAGCGTAAAGCTTCCACTTTGACTGTCATGAAAAAAAATTTTCTTTTTTTTCTTTCAAAACGATATTTTTATATCACGCAGCGAGTGAAAAATTCAGAGTAATTTTACTTTCGAAAATTGTAAAAATTCAAATGCCTCTGAAAGCACTGGTTCGTCTTTTTGTAACTTGATCCGTATTTTTTTTTGAAAATTGAAACTTTCTCCCTAAACCATTCTTTTTCTTTTTTCGTTTTATTCGAAATTGAGAAATTAGGATTAAACAAAATATGAACGGTGAAAAACGATTTTACGATTCTTAAAGTTAAAGAGGAGACTTCAATCTCTGAAAGTTCTTCAACGTTTTTACATGCGTTTGAATTTTCACAATTTTCACGATCTCTACATGTTTGAATTTTTACAGTTTTCAGACAGAAGTGTAAAATCATCTTCGGAATGAATAAGCCCAAGCTTCTGTCAAGCTTCAACGCTTTAAAACGAGGCCAAAATGGATGGTTATGTAGTCTTTTTTTTTACGATGTTACATCGATCTATATCAATTTCGATCGATCTTTCCTTGCCACTGTTACAACTGTACTCTTCACTGTCGATCATTCTCAACGCTAGCACTACGAAAGTGGTCGAAATTCATTCAATTTTTCGTTATAGATAGATTTTATAGATGCGAAACAGCCGTATTCTCAAAGATTTAAATAATTTTTCGTAAAATATACAAATGAAAGCTCGCTACAGTCCCCATTGCATTATAAAGTTTGATCCGTATTTGATTTTTCGACGTCAAACTTTATGCTTTAATCGTCCTTTAACGGTGTTAGAAAGTTCTTCCGACGATCGGAAGTCGAACGTACGAAGAAGAAAAACGGAGAACAAGAGGATTATTGTTGAAACACTAGGAAAAGAGGAGAAAAGAGCTCGACGAGGAAAGACGAAGGAGCATGGCAAGCTATTCTTGATTTACTCGAGACTCTCTCAGTGCAAAGAGGCGAAAACGACGGACAAACAGGTTAGCCTAGGAACACTGAATTGTCTGGAATAGATGGCGCGTGACGCGAATGCGCGCTACAGCCTCGGCTCCCCTTTGTTCCATCGGTTTTTCTCGGACCTTTTCCCGTTTCTCATTTCTCTCCTAAACTAAAAGGAATTCTGACCGTGACGCTGATACCACGACGTTCAAACTCGCACGTCGGTTCGATATTTTCAAGCGTGTTCGATCTTCCGGTTCCGCTCTTCCGGAAGTCGCAATGCGCCGCGCTTCCTCCTCTCTCGCGACGCGAGTCATCGACATTAACACATATCCGTCCGCATGACGAAAATTCGTCATTTGTATCTATTGCAGTAGATAACTGATTGTTGTTTTATTAAATCCGAATAAATTGAAATGTAATAAATTTTTACCAAACAGAGATAATTCTACGAAAAAAACTGATTTCAGCTTCAGTTGCGTCGTATAAGGGTGCAAACGCAAAAGAAAAAAAAATTAATTTAAAAACGTATTAGTCGGTATACTGCGTATAGAAGAAGTTTATTCAAAGTTTAAGCACTTGAGTGTTAATTACTATTAATTATTGATAAAATTAAAGTTTCGAAAATAATGAAATATTGAGTATGTTCAGTTCATTCATTCGTTTCAACTTTTTTGTGGATTTAATTTTCATTTAACTTCAGAAAGAAAAAAAAATCAAAAATGAAGGCTTATATATAAATACAAATTCATTTTACTTCATTTCCCAAAATTTCACTAAAAAATATATGACTTTTTAAAAGTTAGGTTGTTTTTATATGAAGCATATCGTTTCTACAAATAGTGTCAAAAAATGCCGGCATTTGGTCAATGGCGGTGCAAATAATGCCGGACGGATATATGTGTTAACACTAGGTTTACCCAAGGGGTCATTTTGACCGCTCTGAGAAAACTTTTCGTGAATTTTCTTCAAGAAAATTCTTGCCGTATATAGAATATTTTAATTAATTTTTACTTACATTTAAGACATGTAATCGCAAATCTAATCTTTCCTGTCTTCTGGTTTCGGAGAAATGTATATATAGTATACCTACTTTTACCGAACGGGTCATTTTGACCATTCGAATTGATTTTATTATATCTGCCAGCACATTTTCATTTATTCGCTTACATTCTTTTATTCCGTAATTTTATTGCATTTGGCAACACGCTTTTTCGTTTTTCTTCCACTTTTTATGTGCTGCATATTGAAATCGATCGAACCATTTACCGGTGTTGGTAGAAATCTTATCACCGACAATTTTTTTTACTAGTAAATCTTTGGCATCAAAGCTATCGGAGATGAAAACAACTTTTGGTGGGAACTATTCGGGGAAATAAAAAAGAACTGCCGAAAATTGCAAAACAAAAAAAAGGTGATTTGATAATTTTTTTTGGAAAATAAATTAGAAATTTTTATCCTTTAAAGATTTGAACTGAAATTTTTACCAATATTTTACCAAAAACGACTTTTACGGGAATAGTTGTGTTAATGTAGTGTTTAGAGATTATGATCACATTTTTATGATTTTAAGATATTGTCGTATAATTACAAAAAAAAAAAAAAAAGAAAGCAAATGGAAATCATCACTTCGGGTTAAATGGCCCGATTTTTAAGGGAGACCACGAAATTGTGTATAACAGTTAGTAAATACTTTTTTTTTTTTAGAGAATCCTGCCAACTGAACGAAAGATAGACAAATGAAGGACTGTTGGATTTATCCAATTACCCTTGAAATCGATAAAGCGTATTTTTATAATATTTTATAATATTATCCAGTTATTTATGTTGTCTGAAATATTTCTCTTCAAGTATTTCTAGAAATTGAAACTACGGTCGCTAGCGAATAGTCGTAGCAGTCGCGTTAACGATCTTTAACACTTTACCGACCGTGTATTAGCGGTGAATAGTTAGCCGATTAATAGGTTACCGGTCGGTAAAGTGTTAAAATATGTTAGCCGATTAAGAGGCTACCGGTCGGTAAAGTGTTAATATTATCATCGATAACAATGATCATCAAAGATTTCCGCCTGAACCATCAAGACAACGTCGATTATCCCGTCGCTTTACCCATCGATCCGAATCTTCGTCACCGTACGAACTTCGAATCCCCCCCGGTTAAAGTTGTTGTTATGAAATTGAACGTTGACGCCGCTTTAACCGCGGGTCAGGATCATTAAAGTTCGACGTAGAACAGAGTTGCTAACGAGTGGTAATGAGTCCACGGATAAACATTGGAATTACTTCGGATCGGAACTGCGCTGAAAGTCGATCTCGAACGTCGTTAACCTGGTGTTCTCTCGACGAGTCGGAACGCAACCCTCTCTCTCTCTCTCTCTCTCTCCGCCATGCTTTCCGCAATTCCCTAATCTATCGCGGCGAAGATTTACGCAAAGATGTCCGTGGCAACAGTTACCGCTTATTTTCACTTCTCTCTAAGTTTCTCGTCTCTCTGCTCGATTTCAGGCTCAATGCAAACCGATACCGATACCGATTCCGCCTGAGAGAGAAATCTCGCCTTCGTTTCGTGATTTCGCAACTCTCCGTCGACTCTCCGTGCGTAATAATGAATAAATTTGTAGAAATCGGTCGCGGGAGAAAGTCAAGTCCAGCTGAAATGAACACACGATGTTGAAATTAAACGAAGAACATTATTCCGTGATAAAAATAGCCAAAACAGAAGTCAACAAAAGTCGTGAAGGGACGATGAATTTACTAAAAGATCCCGATAATTGTGGAAAAAGGCAAAGTTGTGGACGATCACAGTGTTCGAGCTCGATTACAGAAAAAGTTGGTTGTCACGACAAATGTCGACGTCTTTTAAAGAATCGTGAACATCCGAACGACGAAAATTGCAACAAAAAAACAGTGTTTATATGAACAAGAAATGGCGAAGAATCGTATTTATTGATGAAAAGAGGTCAGATTTAGATGGACCTGATGGCCTTCTGTGTTATCTCATGCGATTTACGAAAGCAACAACTTCAGAGTCGTCGATTCATAGGAGGTGGCGGTATAATGATTTGAGGAGGGTATAAGTCGCTAAGGTAAGAAGGAAATAAAATTATTACGGGAAAATTAAACAATTAAATGGTATATTGATTGACAAATTAATACACGAATAGCCGGAAATAAGTACATTTTTCAAAGTGATACCTCGAAAGTAGCAGAACAATACTCTGCAAATAAAAAAAAAAAATTCTTGTTTTATAATGATCATCCAAGTCTCCGGACTTGAATATTAGTGACAGGTAGCGACTTGAAGATTCTTGGCAGAACAGAAGACAATTCGCAAGATATACATTGAAACACATGTTCAAGTAAACATAAAAAAAAAAATGTACTGTGGAGAAGTGGGAAGAACTAAGCTGAAAAATCATTAAGAAACTATATAAATCTTTTGCCTCGAAGAATGACCGATGTTATTAACACTAGAACTACCACCACCAGTCAAAACGACTGAACTTTACAATTTTATTTTAAAATTTCTATTTCATGTTACAATTTTTTCCCCGCAATGATGCAACAACTTTTACAGTGATAACTAAAGAAATAATATAATGAATTTTATTTTATTTTTATTCATTAGAAATCAAAATAATTTTGGTTGAAATAACTTCGTCTTAACTATCGGTAGTTCTAGTGTTAAATACAAAGGAGGTCTCAGTTAAACAATTATCCAGCCGGACTTAGATATTATAGAAAACATAGAATAATTCGATAATATTCGCGAATATTAACGATTTAAAAGAAAAGAAAAATAGTGTTGCCTGGAGGAGATGTGAAGAACAAAGTCAAAAAAAAATAATCGTTAAAAAAAACTAGCGTGATATCTCTTTGTCTCCCTAGAGGGGTTGTATCCACACAATATACCGAATTTACGAGAGTGTCAGAGTGACAGGTAGTAACGACTTGAAGATTCTTGGCAGAACAGAAGACAATTCGCAAGATATACATTTAAACACATGTTCAAGTAAACAC
Source organism: Tetragonula carbonaria (assembly GCA_032399595.1). Lineage (NCBI taxonomy): Eukaryota > Metazoa > Arthropoda > Insecta > Hymenoptera > Apidae > Tetragonula > Tetragonula carbonaria. The sequence goes on from JAUCRC010000002.1 coordinate 20,023,109, forward strand.
ATATTCGCAAGATAAATTAAAAGAAATATACCGCGGAGGAGTGGGAAGAACTGAGCTGAAAAATTAAGAAACTCTTTAAGAAACTATATAAATCTTTTGCCTCGAAAAATAGCTGTCGTTATTAAATGCAAAGGAGATCGCAATTAAACAATTATCCAGCCGGACAGAGATATTATAGAAATATGCCATACACCGAAATAATTCGATAATATTCGCGGATATTAACGATTTAAAAGAAAAGAAAAATGGTGTTGCCTGGAGGAGGTGTGAAGAACAAAGTCAAAAAAAAAAATCGCTAAAAAAAACTAGCGTGCTATCTCTTTGTCTCCCTAGGAGTGTTGTATCCACACAATATACCGAACTCACGAGAGTGTCATAGTGACAGGTAGTAGCGACGACAGGAGCAACGTACCACGAGTCACAGCGAGCAAAAATCAAGATGTAGGGTCGTCAGCCAGAGTGTGGCTGGGCGAGTTTCACGATCCGTAGCCGGTGTGTACCGTTGGCTTTCCGTACCTCGCCCGTGGTTTATCATGTGGGAAATATGGTAACGCGTTTATCGCGGCTGGGTGTATATACGCACTGCAGAGAGAGCCCCGGTTACCGCAGTGGTATAAATCGAGTTAGGCAGCGAGCGCCCGCCGCGCGCCCTACGAAAACGCATTTCATTAAGCGTATCTATTTTCCTCGCCCTGGCGAGGATTAATGCACTTACAGCGCTGGATAAACCGTCCCGTTCCAACAGAGACGCGCGCGCGACCATTCCGCTCGCATATTCCTCGGATTCGACACAGAATTTTGTCCGGCAAATAATTTTTAACGATTTCACCTCGCCGTGTTGAGATCTCACGATGTCCTCGTCTCGCGTCTTCTCGTTCGAGAAGAGAGTTTGCATAAAAGTTCGCGACACCAGGGGAAAAGAGGAAATAGATAGAAAAGCACGATATCTGCACGTCGCGATCTGTGACGATTTTATATTTTATCTCTGACGGTCTGTCGTTGCAAAATTGCGACAAACGATGCATTAGCAATTTGCTCTGTTTTCATAAACAGTTCAGTGCACTGGTACAAAGGTAATTTGCGCTGTAATTTTCGTTCATGTGTGTTGCAATTAGGCCGCGGAGTTTCATGCAGAATCGTGTATCTTGCGCGCGAATGTAATTGAAAAAAATCGAACCTGAAAAATTATTTTACGTAACAAATGTCACAGAGAGAGTATTACGCTTTGATTATTTCACATGTTTTTTTCCGTGTTATATTTGTATCTGTGAATTTCCCGTGAATTCATAAAAATCCGCAGTCTGGTAATAATACAGGGAAAATTTTGTGAAAATTTGGGCGTCGAAAGAGTATTCAATCTGGCGTTTGAGGTACTGGAACGTCATCGAATGATATCGCTCCACTATTGGAAAAGCACGTTTGTTTTTAAGTCATTAAAAATATTTTATATTTTATTCAAATACATGGTAGAATCTTTAAAAAAAATACCTCTTTTGTATGTCAATATCTCTTTGATTCTCGAATTTTTGTATTATTACTGTACAATTCATTACTGGAAATTGCTAGTATGCGTATTACTTTTGTGCAGTATGAAAACAGATTTTGTTAATATATCGTTTTCATAAAGATCAGATCTGAAACATTAGGAAAGGACGCTTGTCTCTAAACGATTAAAAATATATGATATTTTATACGTGCTGTCGTTGCTCAAATACCTGGTAGGCCTTTGGAACAAAATCCTCACATGTCTTTTTGATTCGCGAAATTTTTACATTACTTGTACTACCATTGTGTAATTCGTTACTTGAAATTGCTACTGCGCACATTATTTTCTTACTACATGTAAGAAAACAAACCAAACCTAAACCATTTAAGGGAAACAGATTTTGTTAAACTTAACCTAAACCTAACCTAACTTAAACCATTTAAGGGAAACAGATTTTGTTAAACCTAACCTAAACCATTTAAGGGAAACAGATTTTGTTAATGTATCCAGTGCAAAAAAAAAAAGCCAGGTGCGCCACTGTACCTGTCCGAAATAAGGAAAAATTACTGAATGCAACCCCCTCCCCCTCCCCCTCCCCCACAATCGCGCTGGAAACGATTCGAACCGTCGCGAAAGCTTAATTCAAGCGACAATTTCTTTTCACGAACGATCGTTCGACCTTCCATTCAACGCAATGCCGGAAACTTGAAAAACGAGAAAGCGTTTCATCGTGCGATAAGCAGCCATTTCATTTGCAACGCTATGGAAATTCCGCTTTAAAGCGTGGATCGTGCCGCTTACTTTCTTTTTTTTATTTTATGCTACTTTTCGACGTATCGCAGCGCGGCAAGTGCCGCGAAAGGACGTAATTGTCCGCTGGAAAAAGAAGGTTAACTGCCGCGAATGTATCCCCCCCCCCTCTTTTCCCCTTTCGTTCTTTTCAGTTTCACCTGGAAGACCATTGGAAGTCCACTTAAAAAATTATGGCATGGCCACTGTGACAATGAATCGGCTAACTGTTTAGTTTTACGCGCGATACGTCGCGATTCGCGTCGCAAGGCGAGAATTTAAGCGTTTTTCGCTGCGCGTGGATCGTCGCCATTAAACGAGACCTCACGTCAACTGTACACGTCGATCGAAATCATATCCCGAGTCCGTCAATCCGTTTTCAAGTAGAATCTTTTTTGAATTTCCTAGTAACGTTCTAGTTCAAGGATCTGGCATGCTTTTTTTCCAAAGAAACTTTGATTTTTCAAACCTAACCTTAAATTTTCAAGAGATTAACCTACAGTCGGTATTTCCTGGATTGCAATAGACTAAGAACGATGTTTTATTACAATAATTTCTTATCGCATAAATATTTCGCTGTCGAATTTTTTTTTTTTAATTTCCTGGCAACATTTTGACAAGGGTCTAGAATGCGTTTTCTTTTTTTTATTTTTTTAATTTTTCGAACCTAACCTGAAATTTTTAAGAGTTGCGCCGATAGTCGATATTCTCCGAATTACAATAGATTAAGAATGATGTTTTGTTACGATAATTCCTTGTCGTCGCAAATATTCCACTGTCGAGTAGAAAAAAATAGAAAAAGCTCGTCTCGATTTTTAACAACGGTAAGCTCGTAACGAAAGGGTTAATCGTTTCACAACAGCGCGTGCGGATTCAGTCATTTTCTTTTAGTATTCTAGAACGTTGAAACAACGTAGCCAGAAATATCACTTCGAACCCCGTCGTCTCAACATCATCGAACTGCAAAAATGCAAAATGCTCGCTTTTCGTTCGTGCTCTCTACGTTGCGCGAAGCGGTTGTTCGAAATGGTTTGTTAAGCGGCGAGAACTTGGAAAAATTTTTAATCAACGCGCGCTGATAAAAAGGGAAGGTCGTAAAGTTAGTTTGTTGCATGGCGGACGAATCTTTACTATCTGCGAATCCGCGTGACACCGAGGTATTGAACAATCTCGTTGTTCTTTTAATGATAAATCAGTGAATGGAAAATGCTCTCGTGAGACTGGCCACGTCTCATCATGCTACCTTCGTTATCTTGTACACGCCTCTCCGCCGGAGTCTTTGCGAAGCGGATTTTAACAGGGAACGAGCATCGTTCGACTGCAAGTTTTCTGCCTGCATCCTGCGTTGTACGAGGTTCGATTTCTCGTAAACGGGAGAATATTGCTCGTGGATCGAGCGTCTTGCGAACGTGAAGAATTTCTTGACGGAAAAACGCAGTTTAATCAGCTCCTGGCGACACATCTCCGTTGTTTCTGATGTGAAAAAATTTTTATAAGCTAGATTCGTGCTGTAATAATTTTTTTGCAAGTCCTTATGTTTCTCTAAGTATTCCTTTCATTATTCCTCTAAATAATATTCCTCTAAATAGTCCTTATATTCCTTTTATTATTCCTCTAAATAGTCCTTATATTCCTCTAAATATTCATCTAAATAGTCCTTATATTCCTTTTATTATTTCTCTAAATATTTCTTATATTCCTTTTATTATTCTTCTAAATAGTCCTTATATTCCTTTTATTATTTCTCTAAATATTCCTTATATTCCTTTTATTATTCTTCTAAATAGTCCTTATATTCCTTTTATTATTTCTCTAAATATTCCTCTAAATAGTCCTTATATTCCTTTTATTATTCCTCTAAATATTTCTTTATATTTCCTCTGCAAGTCTCTACAGAGAAGGAAATACTCCATACGCCTATGTCGGGAAATTTCAACTTCAATTTTGTAAAATCTGCGCATGAAAGACAAGGACAGTTATAAACGCCTATGTTTATACCTTAACTGGTAATAAATGGTCCTCAGTAAGAATCAAGTGAGTAGTTTCGTCTCGAGAAAGTCGAAGAGAACAGAGGCGACTCGAAGCGAGCTATCAAAGGAGAACAGCGCGGAAATTGG